>JARHVA010001606.1:152500-445000 GCA_037957365.1 Torreya grandis | reverse complement strand
GACCCCATATGAGTCCATTTATGGACAACCACCATTTTATCTTTAGACATACCTTTTAGGCAACTCCAAGGTACATGAAGTTGATGTAACACTACACATATGAAATTATCATTTAAATTCTCACATATATCCATCTAACACAAAACCACATGAATCAACAAGCCAATAAATAAAACTCAAGATGGTATTTCATTATTGGTGACATGGTTTTTCTCTAGTTCTAACCTTATAAGCAGTCCTGTTTGAAGCTAAAGGGTGATAAAAAATTTTCACTAGAGTTTTATGAACCTTATATAGTGCTTTATAAGATTGGTTTTGTAACATACAAGTTGGATCTTCTCTCCTAAAATATCCATCCAAATTTTCATGTATTATGTTTGAATAAGGTCATTGGGAAACATGTTTAAACCCAAATGACACTCTTAGAGCTTGAAATTTTGGGATTTATCCTCCTATAACCTATGCCCATCCTCAATAAGTACTCTTACCAGCTCTACAAATGTATTATCATCAATATTTTATTATAATCATGCAATAATGAAACTATAAGACATGACATGGGAACCTCTACTCAAATTATAACAATAGTTTTCTTATCTCAAGCTTTGAGGATAAAAGGTTTTATATGGGGGAGGGCTTGTTAAGACATATTCATCCTAACACTTCTAATTTTCATTAAATATTATTAATAAAATCTTAGATGAATAATATTTATAATTTTCCCCCTTTTCTATTTGTAATTATCCAAAATGTATGGGAGGTAGTAGTTGTCTTGAGTATAATATAGGGCTTGTGTATGAGGAAAGTTTATTTATTGAATATTTTGTATTGAGTTATGATTAAAGGAGGCTTCCACCTCAAATAGGATAGAGTGTTTAACCCTAATTTGTATCAAGGAATATAAATTTGATAGATAGGGTTAAGGATATATAAATGATAGGGCACAAGGGTAAATATAAGGTTTACAACAGGCTAGTTAATGTGCTAAACTTAGATGTACCATATGTTGAATTTATTAAACTGAGATAAGCTATTAATGTAAAGTACAACTATTCTAGATATATAAAATGATATAAAAGTGATATACTTATCTATTTCTAATGTTAATACAGATCTAAATTTGGTATAGGTTGAAAGTAAGGGGGTAGACATTTCTAGAATAATTATTAGATTCTAGATGCAGTGGCTCTGGCTCTCTAGATAATTGTGATAGTCTAGGATAGTTTTATTGATGCTAGTGTTCAAGCTCAACACTAGTGTCTTATATATAAAATTCATTAAAATAGGATGTGACTACCTAGATGCTTTTAGGTTTAGCTTCACCTTCACTCTGATGCATTCAGATCTGGGTAATGGACTATCTCTCTTAGTGAAATGGAAAAACCTATCTTTTCATCTTCAATGTGACCCTGGGAAAAAATGGGTTAGTAGGCACATGGTGTCGAGCTAACCTAAAATGAGCCCATTGTTAAAGGGAACTACCTACATATAAAATAATATAGAAGAGGGCCTTAGACTCATGTAGTTCTCCCTGTTAGATTATGTGTGAATCATGCAATGTGTGTAAAGAAAGTACAATAATGACAGAGCTTATAACTTAGAAAATATGACCTTATGGATTCTCCTTTAGTACTTCAGACCTATAACTAGGCTATTCCTTTGACTGATATTAGAATAGGGTAGGATAGGAAGGATTTTTGTAACTTAAGTGTTTATTGATTACTCTTTTTATCTGATTACTAAGTGAGAAATGTATGGGGGTTGATATTGTATTTATAGCAATCCTATTAGGATATAAATCAGATTAAGGCACTTAGGCCAACTATTTTGATATGTTTCATTTACAAATTAAATGAATTTAGGGTAGTGGACACTTGCATTAGGTTAGGATAGTAATGTTGGGGCTACTTTCTATTCTATACATTAGTATCCAAGGAGAAAGAGAGCAAACACAAGCTCAAAAATGCAAAGGTACAAAATAAGTACATTTAAGTATTTTAGGCAAGATGGGATGTCTGTATCATCAATATAAGGTTGGATGGATTAAGAGATATGCCAAGAGGCACAAGATAGATCATATGTGAGGCTTTCAGAAAGAAATCATGTGTAGAAATAAGAGGAACAACTAAGGTATGAATTTTCCAAGTGTACAAGATTGAGGTGAAACATAATCATAAAATATTGTCTACATTTGTCCCCTTTAACCTAGTAATGAAATTTCTAGCTTAAAGGAAAGGAATAAGTAATTGGGTGTGTATGCACACATTACCTATACTTGAGTTGAATTTGAGTGCTTTACTAGAGTTGATTTTGAATGCTTTACTGGTGACTGACCTACAACCAAGATCATGTTATAGTGTATAATTAGTGCATATAATTTGGTTCAAAAGTACTTGAAATAAATTGAAATTGAAAGTACAAGGTTTAAGAGTACACTTGTATGTCGATATAACCACCTTGCCTATTGGAAAGTTGTTTTTATAAAAGATGTATCATTATAAAAATATGAAACTAATATTAGGATAAATATATATAAATATTTAAAGTACATATATGTAAAAGAGATAGAGAGAGAGGTTGGAAGGCACATGCCCCCATATTTGGAGTAAAAGTGAGTTGCCACCTGGTAGTTGAGATTAACTCAATTGTGTAACCTAATGATACTTATAACTTGGTGAGTTTGGATGATCAAATCCAAACTAAAAACATGGAAATATTGTGTGATTTAATCACCCCAACCATACCATAAGGTGAACCAACTACTATATTATATTGGCTCACTAAAGTTCATAAAAGTCCACAAGGTATCAATACGTGCAATAGTTTTAGAAATTGAGATTGATTTAGATTTTGTAATATTAGGCACACGTTGCATGTCATATGCACCTTAGATATGTCTCATGCTGAAACTATGTGCAATAATGGTACCATGTATATAATTTTTCCATAAATGTATATCAGAATCATATCACTATATGCTTTGGCCAATTTAAAAAACTGTAAAGTGTGGAGGACATGCTTCTAAATCATACACCTAGCATATATTGATAAATATAAAACTAATATAAGTACTAATGTGGAGGACATGTTTCTAGAACATGCCCTCACTATAAACTAGAGTTGCTAAATACTAAGTAGGTGTGGAGAACATGCTTCTAAATCATGCCCCCATTAAATTTTTGAATTGATATAAGTACCATACTAAATGAATGTGTAGAACATGATTCCAAATCATGCCTCACTATATCTAAAACTATGAATGTGTGGAATCCATGTCTATATTACAAGCCCCCACTAAATTTTTAAATTGGTATAAGTACCAAAAAATTGAATAAATGTAGAGAACATGCTTCCAAAACATGCCCCAATTGTAATCTAGAAATTGTGAATGTATGGAAACCATATCCATATGACATTCTCCCACTAAATTTGAGAAATGGTGTAAAGTGTTCAAAACATGCTTCCCAATCATGCCCCCACTAATATTCCCCACTTTTGAGGTGAAGGACAAATAGTAGCTATAAGTTACCTCACCTAAAAAGGGTAAGACAACTGTAAAATTTGTGAATGTAACCATGTAACATATAAAAATAAACATGTCTAGGTAAATGTAACATTGAAGAGCATAAAACCAATATGATCACATGTAGTCCTAATATGCATGATACATATCATGATAACATATAGATAGTAATAATACAAACTCAATAAGAAAATAAGCACACACACAAGAGCACTCAAAATCAAGTCAAAAAGCAATGGTCCAAGGAGACAAAAAATAAGGGGCATGTTTAAACACCATAAAATTAAATAGACACAACTTGGTCAAATGTCCAAAAAATCAAGTAATGACATATTCAAATGTCCTTACAATAAGCAATGACATATTCAAATATCTAAGAAAGCTAACATAGGCATAGGGGCCACATACAATGAAGCATATTCAAATGCCAAAAAGTAAGACAATAACAAGGCAAAACACTCAAGGAAGTTTGTAAAATAAAAGCATAATCAACCAACATAAACATTCCATAGTTTCCCATGGATCAAATGTGTTATAAAAAAACATCAAGTACATAGCATATCAAGTACCCTGTGTAAAGTATAATCATGGATAATAAGCATGTGCAAATACATATGTAATCTCAAACATGATAATGTAGAGTGATCATCAAATAATATAACCTATGTGTATAAATATAATATAATATGGATTCCTTGAATGCCCTAGTGACATGAGTAAAGGGAAATCCCAATACCCATAAGTATATCATGTATCTATGTATACTTGTGTATGTGTATGTAGGAGTAGATGATATGCTATTTCTCAACATGGAACTGACACATTGTAGGTGACAAAAATATTTTTGTATTTTTACATTTTTTTAATTTTTTTGGTATTTTTGAAGAGACAAGATCATCTTATGTTCTCATCCAAAGGATGATCATAGGTATCTCCGCACTCTAAACCTAGTGTAATAAACTAGTGGTACTACCAAGGAGAATGTATAGGTGTAATATCTATTACTATAGTATTTGTGATGCTCAATGTATGTATAATAGGACTATAAGGTTGTGAAGTACCAATAGAATGAATAGGAGTTTTTGGAACCCATCTCTATATACTATGTGGTTTATTTGGAATAACAATAGTAAGAACATGTTTAGGTGTTATGGATATCTAAATATGGTACATAGAAGATGGGGATTATTTGGAACTCATTGTTTGTATTTGATGTAAAGGTCTCTCAAGTACTTGCTTCCTAGTAAAGGGGATTGTTTGTTACTTGTCCTTTTGTAGTATATTAGCCTTAATAGGCTTAATAATTAATTTCCTGGTTATGAATTTATCTTGTTTAATAAGATGCTCATATGGAATACCCAAAATTTTAGTTACCCAATTAGAATGAATTTAATTAATACACCCATGCACTATATAAGGTACTAATCAAAGAGTGTTTATCCAAGTTCATCCCAACAATATGCCAAAGAAACTTGTATAAGGTATAATTGAGAAAATAGTAACCACATGTGCAAGACTGACCTATAAAGGTAGATCAATCTCACCAAGAAATTTATATAAGGTCCCATCAAATGCTTTGACTAATCTAGTATAGGTGTGTAAATTATGATGAGTATAACCCAAATGCATAAGTAATGTCATGGTGCAAACATTTTTGCTTGCACCATTATCAATCATAACACTATGTATGGGGTGTTTATCAAGGTATGCTCAAACGAATAGAAAATGAAGATCAAAGTCATCATCCTTAATTTCACTATCATGAAAGGAAATGGTAGGTTTCTAAACCATAAGAAATATATGTCTCATTTAAGTAACAATAACCCCATCTAATGGGTGTCCATAATATGATAGATAAGGATGTGCATTATATACCATTTGAACTTGTGGTTCTTTCTTGGAATGGTCTTGTAAAGGATTATTAAATATATTTTGTTTATGGTGATCACCAGGTTATGAAACTAATTCCTTTGGAGGATCATCAAATGTAATCTATTGGTTATTGATGAGGTCCTAGATCTTATGCTTTAAGGTAAAACATTTGCCCATAGAATGATAGGGCCTTGGTGATAGTCATAATAAGAATTTTCACCAGATCCTTTGGGTAGAGGTATATTTAAACAACCTTTATAAAAGGATGGAGAGATATAAGATGAAACTCTAGTAATTGTGGGAGTAATGAAGCAGGAGGCTCAAGTAAATGTGTAAACTATTTCCTTGGCACATTAGATAGGAAAAGCTGATTAGGATATTATGCAACTATATTAATTATGGTGGCTACTTCCTTTTTTTGGTTAGGACTTTTTACATTATAACTTGGTTTAATTGTAAATTTGGTATTAAATGTAGATTTAGCTAGTGTGTTTTCTACATACTTGAGCTTATTCAATGACATAAGTTTCATTTCATGGTCCTGTATAACATAACATAAGTCATCAAAAGATTGAAACATTTTGAAAATAATAGTCTCATGTAAAAGAGTAAGAAAACTTTGATTGAATATGTATTTAACTCTTTATCTACCATATAAATCCTACTTGGGTAGATAGGGCTAAGGATATAGAAATGATAGGGCACAAGGGTGAATATCAAATCTACAATAGGTTAATTAATGTGCTAAACTTAGATGTACCTAAATTTATTAAACTCAGATAAGCTATTAATGGAAAGGAAGACTATGATAAATATAGAAAATAATATAAAAATGATATACTTAATTGGTATTGATGATAATATAGATCTGGATCTAGTACAGGATAAAATCAAGTGGGAAGATAATTTTGGAACAATTATCAGATTTTGGACCTGGTGCCTCTAGCTCTCTAGATTGTTACATCAGCTTGGGACAATTATGTTGATGATATTATCCAAGCTCAATGGAATTTTATTGTATGTAATATTAGCTAAAATAGGATGTGACCACCTGGATGCTTCTAGGTTTGGATTTAACTTTACTCTTGTGCATTCATATTTAGGTCATGGACTATCACTCTTGGTAAAATGGAAAAACCCTAACTTTCCATATTCAATGTGATCTTGGGGAAAAATGGGTTATTGGGAACATGATATCAAGCTGACCCACAATAACCCCACTATCAAAGGGCACTACCTACATATCCAATACTCTAGAATATGGCCTTAGACTCATGTAGTTCTCCTCTATGTGTTGGCTTGTGTGTAAATCATGCAATGTATGTAAAGTAAGTATAATAATGACCTGGGAAGTAAATTGGAAAATATGAACTTATGATTGTTCCTTTAGTGCTTCAAACCTATATTTGGGTTGTTATTTTGACTGATATCATAATAGAGTAGAATAGGAAATATTTTGGTGACTTGAGTGCTCTTTTAGTCTGATTGCTTGGTGAGGAATGAATGAGGGTTGATATTATATTTATACCAATCCTATAATTAGATAAAAACATTAAAGAACTTAGGCCAACCATTTTTATACATTTTATTTACAAATTTAATGACTTTATGTAACTAGACAATAATGTTGATGCAATTATCTGTCCTAGATGTTAGTGTCTAGGGAGAAGGAGAGTAGGCATAGGCTCAAAACTTGTAGAGGTATAATATAAGTACATTTTAAGCATTCTAGCAAGATGGGATGTATATGTCATCAATATAAGTCTATTTATATTAAGAGATATGCCAAGAGGCATAAGATAGACTAGATATGAGACTTATGGAAGCAATGTATGTGTAAAACTAAGAGGAATAGATAGGGTTTGAGTTTTCCAAGTGTAAAATGAGGGGATAAATAATCACAAAATAATGTCTACATTGAAATAATATATAGTGATATTCTATCATTTTCAATACAATATTGTTATTCCCTTTTCCACTTAATGTATATTGGTTATATTTTTGTTGTTATATTAACTTGTTTACAAGCATATTCATAACATCAACATGTGGATAATATGTCATCATATTAATGTATAATTCATTAAGGCATGTATGAAATACATGTAATGCATGGTATATAAGTGTTGTGTCAAGATAGATGTAAAAATTAGGCACATGGTAATAACTATCATTAATATATGCAATAATAAGACTATGTAGTGAAAGAGGTGCATGATGTGAATCTTGGCACCACATATAAAAAGGAAGTTCATGATATGGGTCATGACACATGAAAAATCAATAAACTCGACAAATAATGTTATAAATATAATGCACACAATAAAACTTAATGTTAGGTAAAGGACTACATATAAAGGACATTAACATGTCATAGCAAACAAGGCCGAGGTCCATAAACAAGGATCATGAGAATGCCACAACAAGTAAGGCCAAGGGCCATAATCAAGGGACTTAAACAAGCAAGGCAAAGGATTGCAATCAAGGGACATGAAGATGTTACAAATAATGGAAAAATAAATGTCACAAACATAAAGCTCAGATATAATAAATAATCAATGAATAGCTTATCATAAAATAAAAATAACATCAATGAAGTATAAAACAAGTGATAACTAGTCAACACCATCCATATATTTTAATGTCATACCATAATAAATTATCATACCCATGTAACACTATGTAAGATATGAGTAACTAGCAAGACATGTGTAAGTAATCTATGTAATGTGGTAAAATTTCATAGAAAAATATAACATGTACTCATGTGATGTGGAATAAGATATCCCCAATATTGGCATGGCCCGTGGGTATAGGAAATTCCAACATATATATCCATATATAATCTATATATCATGCATCACACTCATATACCATGAAATACGTGTGTGTGTGTGTGAAAATGCCATCTATTAACATTTGATAAGTAATGTAACTATCAATCATGCCATGCTTTGGTTCTAGTTTTTTATTTTTTAAATATTCAAATGTTTTTGTATTTTTTGAACTATTTTTTTGTGTGTTTTGAGTTTATCCTGAAATTCAACCATTTATCCCATCAAGGTATTAAATTTATGGATATCCTCCCTTATCATGTTAGATACCATAAGATAAGTACCAAAAACACTTACATAATAAATATATTAAAGATTGAAATAAAAAAAACATGTATTTATCTAAATAACATAGCTACCTCTTTTGATTAAGAGCATTGACCCATTTTTGCCAGTATAATAGTAACTCTAATTCATAATATCCTCACCCACTAGCCCTCTATGTTATTATATAGATAAGAGAGGAGGATAAGGTTAGGGTTAGGATTTTGGAGAGTAGATATAAAAAACATAAGACAAAAATTATTATTATTAGAAGTTAATTAAATATTTACTTAAATTAAAATCATCTTTAATAATAGGTGTTGGGTAAGGATACACCAATTAGTACCTAACCACTAATTACAAATAATACAAGTACATATTTAAACCATATAATATTTTATGAGTAATTAAATAAACTACAATCCCCATTTAATATTTACTTCAATTAAGATAAGTATAGAAGAATAATTAAACTATCCCCCCTTGATGACACCTTCCTTCACTCTTAAAATTTACCTAAGCTGAACAAATCAGGCCACAAGTAAAACTTAAGATCAATGACCTTTTCATTTATCATTTTTAAAATATATTGCATGTGGATATCAATGTGATTTATGAATTGGTGCTCCCCTGTTTGTGGAAAATGTGGTTAAAAATATGATTATCACACCAAAATATAATGTGTTAGGTCTATTGAAAAATAAATTTACAAAATAAGCATCAAATCCAAACTAACTCATGAATGACAACAATAAATCCATTTTACTCAGATTTCATAGTGGATAGAGTAATAATAGTCTAATTTTTTCAAGACCAAGTCATCAGACCTACCCCAAGATGATATATGTATCCTACGATGACTTGTGATCATATAAATCTCCTGTCCAATCATTATTTGTGTAGTCAATAATTACCATGTTCCCACAAAAATTATAACTATAAATTTAGGCCTTCTACATGAATTATAGTCAATCCCATGGTGTAGACACATAAATTTGGTCATAGATAATTAAAAATGATAATTCTTGATAAATATAGACCACATGACCTGTACACAAATAGATGACTCTTATTCACCATCCCCTAAGCCATATATATGTGTGTGTGTGTGTGTGTGTGTGTGTGTGTGTGTGTGTGTGTGTGTGTGTGTGTGTGTAGTCTACCCCTGGTTTTCCATTATAATTTTACATAAATTTAAATGTCAAAATTTAAATATTTATAAAATCACCTTTATATTATCTCCAATATAGGATATATGTCTCTGATCCCTCTAGATAAGTCTGTGATAAGTGGATAAAATTACAACATGATCTTGTTCACTTATAATAGCCGTGTCCTATACCAAATAATAATTATTTTTTAAAATTAAAAACATCCTTTTGGGTCTTCCTACACATTTCACATGGTTGGATAAAGGAAATTATAAAAGTATCCACCTATAAATACATGTAAAGAGTCACTCATTACACATTCTATTCACTTGGTTCAAATATATACACTTCTACACATTGAGAAAAATTTCCCTATCCTTCACAAATCTTGAATCACTCATGAAGTGAAACCATAATCCAAGTCAAGATCCTTCTAAATAAAGTCAAGATATATAATTTTTAAGTATCAAATAAATCTTATAGATACATTCACATAATATAAGACTCACAATTGCACATTTAATCTAGGTGGGTGAACTACATGGACTTGATTTCCCTTCTTGGTGTATTAGATATGTAGGTAGCAGTCAATAATTAAGGGGGTAATTGAGGTCAACTTAGCCCATTACACTCACATATTTTCTTGTAGGTTTTAAAGATATCAAAGTGACTTAAGGTTTTAAAAGATAAAATAAGACAAATAACCCTAATTAAAATATCTCAAATTACTTATCACTCATAAGTGTAGAAGGGACAATAATTAGTTTTTATGCACAATCAATTAGGAAAAGACCCTAGCCAATGGAATTTGATGTACTATGATATGATCCATTCAAAGTGGACTTATCTATAAATATCTTTACTTATACCTTTGATTTTTCATTTCCAAAATTCTTCTTTCTTCATCTTTTTCTATCAATAACTTATCACAATCAATTGGGACAAGTCCGAAGTCAACAAATTGGAATGCACTACACTATTATCCATTTACAAAAAAGTTGCACAGATTATGTTTTTGTTCATGAACCTATAAAATCACCTCTCCTTTTGATTTCCACTTGTATAAAGTTAGAACAATCAACATAATTTTGTGTACAATTTAGGTATATCTCTTCGTAGAATTTTCCCAAAATAACAACTTTTCATATTTAGTATTTGCCAAAATTAAAAGAGTTGAATATTATACATCTTTATTATTATGATATTTATAATTTTACACATATTAGAACACATTACAAATTTATTTATTTTACCAAAAATAGGGTAAAACATATTGGTGAACTCGAACTATTATTTTTGAGCTCTTATTTTTCATTTTTTTTGCATTATTTTCTTATAAATTAACATCTAACAGTTTTAAACTCATATGAGATATCATTATGAGAAAAGTGGTCATCAGTTTTCACTGAGATATGGTGTAATGGGTATTTCTCCAATACTGAAGCCATTAGACAATACCATTCACAAATTTTAATTTTCATATGCCTCATGATATATCAAAAATACCTAGAGTTTTATTTTTAGCCATATGAATTCTTTAGCCATTTGTTCTTATAATACATCAATAAGTGATTAGCCCTGGGAAGTTACTCTCAATGTATTCCATGAGATGAGATATTGTGGTTATAGGAATGGTGGAGTCCTTTATATTGTCATCATGAATTATGAATGGGATTAGTATATATGAGAGCCTACATAACAAACATGCCTTAAATAATTACAACCTTAATCCTTGTTGGTTAAAATTATAAAGTATCAAATTCAAATAATGGTAATAATGGATGCATTTTTATTACATTTTTTAAATTTTAGTATTACCTATTATCTTACTTTCCAAGTTATTGTTCATTATCTATATGTATTAATCAAATCCAAAAATTATAATAAGGATATAATGAGTGATGTATAATCTTAAGCCTTTCGTAACTCATATTATTAAAATATCTAATATGAGATATTACCTTTCACCACCATAAGCTAAAAGGCATGCTTGAATCAATTTTTCCCTCTCGTTCTTCAACTACAAGGTTATCTTAACTAATGTCATGTTTTAGTATCTACCCAAGGCTCATATTATATTCCAATGTCTAAGTTGTCAACACTATATTAAGATAGATACCTCACCTACCCCACCATAATGAAGATGGTCGACATGTTTCTCCACAATCCCCACCACTACCCACAAGGCAAGTAAATCAATCCAAGGGTTATGATATCATCGAACAACTCAAAAATACCCCAAACAAAATTTCTATTTTGGAGACATTAAAAATATCTCTACTTTACAATCATATCTTATATGATGATTTGCATGATATAATTCTTCTTAGTGATACACACCCTACATCATTTTATTCTATCATGAACATCATGAGGGATGTCAACAAGGTCATCACATTCAATAACAAATATTTACCTCCAAAACACATCATAGATCCAGATCTTTAACTTTTCATTTAGGGTCAAATGTATGGAAAGGTCATCAAGTATGTTTTGGTTGATAATGGTTCAAGAATGAATATTGTAACTCTACCATCTTAAAAAAATTGGGTATTGATAGGAAAAATATTAAAAAATCATAACAAAATATTAGGTGATTTGATAATACTCCTCATCAAACACTTGAAATTATCACATTGGATTTAAAATTATACCCCAAAATAGTAATTATTATTTTTCAAGTCACACCCAACCAATTACATTATGATTTACTTTTGGGGAGACCTTAGATTCATGCCATGGAGGTTATACCTTCTACTTTCCATAAATGTATCAAGTTTATAGATGAGGGATATGAATATTATATTCTAGCTGATGATACAACTTTTAAATACTATAAAAACTCAATCACAATCTGAATATCATTATATTAGACTGCCTGCATAACTAACTAGACTTGATCCTATGCATACATATGAGGTAGGTGAGTCAAGCATAAAATGTGATCAAACACTAATTATAAACATTTAGTTAAATACGTAGAAAAAATTACCAATCCTTATACAACATGAAGAAATAATACCAGATCTCCCTCTTTTAGCTAATTTTAAAGTCCCAAATTGTGAGAACCACACTAGATTTCACCAAAAGACATGTAACCTTTTTAAATAAAAAATTAATTCAATTAAATATATTAACACCATATATAATTATTAACACAAGTAGCCTATTGTTGGAGAGATAAATAAAAATAAAATATATTTTATGTAGAATATTACTAACCCCCTGGTTGTACATTATTCTATTTAGCTTACTAACAATATTTATGAGTTTATAAGGTCAAATCCATGTGATAAGGTAAAAAAAAATAAATTGTAAAAATTCACACTAAACCAATGTAGTCTTACAACTATGCTATAATAAACAACATTTAATATCCTTATTTACATAAAATTATGATCATATATACAACCAATGTTATAATAATTAAAATAATAAAAAATTACAATTATTACAATCTTTTTAAATAGTACAACCATACACAAATGAGAGTACAAAGTACATCATAGATTTATAAAAAAATCATAATCAACATAATAGCATAAGCATGCATCCAAGATGGTTGATTTGATAAAGGTGGGAGAGCATTTATCAGAGATCCCACAAAGATTGAAGATGGTGTACCAAATGTACTGTAGCTTGAATAAAGAAATAAAAGTGAATGAATAAGTAGTTTTAAGAGAGCAATCAAGAGTCAAACAATGCAAATCCTTCATGAATAGATCACTCATGCTAGATGTACAAATAGGTGAGTAAATTTTTAACTCCCCCTAAAATAATGAAAACCCTCAAACCCATAATAGATGATCAATGGTCAATCGGTCAAAGGAGTAACTCCAACTAACTATAATAGGATAGTCGAGGTAACTCATTATGATGTGCACACCTAAGAAATATAACCACACAAGTGTAAGAAAATCCCTAAATAACACAATAAAGGAAAATAAATACCTACACTAACATCCCCCATAAGCACAACTTATGTGGGTGGAAGAAATGGGTCTCGATAATAAGGCCTAATGAGGTAACCATGTAAAAAATAACTCTCATAAATTGGATAAAAAGAGAAAACCCATTGGAAAAAAACACCCCTTCCAAAAGAGAGGAAAGAAGAAGATAGAGTTAAAAAGCCCCATAAAATATGATTTTGAAGTTGTTCACACTCCAAGTATAGCTCACAAGATGACCAATGTCGACAATAAGATGCTCTACCTAAAGAATGAAGACACTCCATCTATGTTTCTCCCTTTTACCAAAGGAATAACATGAGGTGTGTACTAAAAATCTTCCCATTCCATAAAGGAAGATAAAGGAAACATTGCAAATAAATCTGAGTAGGGTTCAAAATAAAAGTGTTGTATAGGTTTGGCTATACCATGCACAAGATCTAAATGTAATGCCACTGAAGTGAAGAGTGGATCACCCTAGAACAATGAATGAGTCTGCCAAGTTCCTAATGGATATCCAACCAAGGTGTAGTCCATATATAATGAAATGTGCTCTTCATTCATAATAATAGGGCCAAATTCTCTATGCAATAGGGATGAAATAAAATTTGAGGCTATTAAAGACTGTAGAATGACATGTAGTTGTGGAATAAACTAACTAATGTTTGATGAGTCCTAGATCAACATACCTACACCTTATAATGTCTGAAGTAGACTAGAGTTAGGTGGATAAATCAATAATTCCTTAATATCTAGAAGGTGAAAACAAGATGTTGGAGTCTATCCACATCACTAATATAGTCATATATGTTAGAATAAGAGTCCTCAATCTTATAAATGTGCTTAGGCTCAAAAGTGTCATCAAGTATAGGTGATTCCAATGAATAAAAATGACATGGAAAATTTGTTGAAAGAATGTTCATAGAAAGTGGAGAGCATAAATTAGCAACCCTCAAGGCTAAAGAAAAGATTGTAAATGAATCACATGAATCGATAGATTGAATATCCATAGGAAGAGAAGAGTCATCGATGTTCTCACAAGTTGTACTCACTAAATATAGTAGAGACCTATAAATCACCAATCTATGATGAATTTGGATGAGTGATATCATGCATAATAATGGAAGTATAATCTACAATGGGACAACTAAGGTCTACAAAAACCTTGTCTTGTAGTAGTGGCTTGACACAAAGAAGAGCATTGTCTACCACATATGTGTCATCATAAGAAATAGACATAGGAGGAGAGGGTACAAAAATATCTAAAGAGATGATATGAAGAGGAGGAGTGATGTAAATGTTAGTGAGATCTCTAAAAAGAGACTATAGGATGCTATAAATAGTGTAGAGACATGCTATATGTTCCACATGGCAATAAAGATCTATAGAAACATGTAATAATAGGGTAAAAAGAACCTTATCAAAAGTATTAACCCACTTATCAAATCAAATAGGATCAATGAGAGTAAGAATCTATCCATATAGAAATGGAATATGATTCTTTTATGTGAGCAAGTGTTTCATATATGCACGCCAAGAAACATAATTAGTCTTCTTAATAAGAACCACTAATGTAAAATCTACTCTCTTCATCTAGATTATCTCAAATAGAGTTGTCATGACTAAGATCAGACACCAATGAAGTGAAAAACTACACAACAAAATTGACAAAGATGCTAGGATTTTACATGCTCATGAATGGGATGTCAGATACAGCTGATAATGCATCCAAGTGAGACACCAGTGTAAGAATCAATGCAAACAGTGTATGATTAGAATGGGGATGTTGGGCACAACTAAAAATGCATCCACATGTGAACAATAAATGTATGAGATATAATGTAGAAAATAATAGGGTCTATAGTATAGGCAACACCCATAATATGACACTTTAAAACTTTAGTGAGTTTACAAAACAAATTATACCAATGTAAAGAGGATGAAAAAACATGCACTTTTGAAAAAAATGGAACTCAATTTTGAGTTGCCAATCAAAATTTATAGAAAATTATATTTTCCATCATTGATATCCTATTTAATTAATTTTCACTAAAAGATTAAATTCTTTAATTATTTAAACACCAAACATGACTTGTAACCACTAGTTGAAATAAAAAAACATGGGACCTCCTCAACATAACTAAAGTAAAAAAAAAAAAAAAACCTGTCCATACACCCCTATGTGATCTCAAGAAAAAAATAAGCCACTTAAGGCATAAAAACAACCATTTAAAAAAAATAAATAAAAAATATCCATTTAAAAAAAAGGATTTTAGGGTAAATATTAAGTTTTAGAATTAACTATGAGAAGGAAAAATGCCACCACTTTTCACACACACATGTTTGTAAAGGAAAAGCTTTGGGCACTACCATGAGAGGAACATAGATGTAAACCAAATTGAATCACAACATAGAGACCATGAAAGGGAGATTCAATGGATATTACATGCCATGACATGGTCAAAGTAGGCCAAAAACCATAGGTCTAGGTTTGAATGACCAGGAGCAGGTCATAGGTGAATGGTGAGATCAGTGGAGGGTGTGCTAGGATGACATTAATCGTACTTGAATTTGGTAGGAACTTAATCTAACTAGGATGTGGTATCACTTAAGTAGGTTCAATACACTTCCTTTTAGGTCTAACATTATTTAAAAAGAGACAACTATCAAGGTGTCACACCACCAACCCACAAACATAGAGCTCACCCATACAATTTTGGTAGGATATTAAGGTTTATTTGAATATATAAAGATGTTATCATGCCATGTATTCCTTTTTACAATATCCATTTGGTGTTAGACAATCCATGCAAAGTAATAGACCATAAATCTCCCTTTTTTCACTTGTTGAAGTAAAGAAAGGTGGAATATTTATATAAAGGAGGATGATACCTTGGTGAGGTCAAAGTATCGAAAGAGATGTTGATGTTTGGGTAGATGAAAAAATTCCAAGAAGGCATATGGGGTCAAATGAATGAGCCTAAACATTGAACCAAATCAGAATGGTACCAAAATTGAGAACAACAAGCCACTACCAAGAACAACATGTTCTAACAAAAGGATGAAATAAATTCTATTTGTAAAAATAAACTTAGGATCTCATAACAAACTCAAAATAACATCAAAATTAGACATTTAGTTTACTTAACTTGATGTTTTGATACCATGTCAAAGATCCTACCAATATCAAAGATGGTGTACTGAATGTACTATAGCTCAAATACAGTAATAAAGGTGAATGAACAAGAAACTATCAGAGAGAAATTAAGAGTGAAATGATGCAAATACTCCATTAATATCTCACTCATGATAGATGTATAAATATGTAGTACATTTGTAACTCCACCTAGAATAGTGGAAACCCCTAAACCCAAAATAGTCAATTAGTTAAAGGAGTAACTCCCACTAACTAAAATAAGAGGGTCAAGGTAACTCCCTATGACATGCACACCTAAGCAAGCTAACCTCACAAGTGTAAGAAAATCCCAAATAACATAATAAAGGAAAATAAATAACTACACTAACAATACCATCATGATACTTTTCCTCCAACCACAAAATATCAATCTCCCATAAACCTTCCCACTGGGAGTGGCCCTTCCCTTCATAGAGGGTTAAATAATCACAATGTAGATATTATTAACTCAACCAAAAAAAATAATAGTACTGTCGCTAATACATGTAACAGTCATTAGACCATGGAAGAAAATCCCTTATCTAATATGACTTCATGCACACATGTAAACTAAAAAATATAAGAGAATGACATTGTTTACATCTATAACATTGCTTTGGCCAAAGTTTTTCATTTTAGATTTTATATTTCAATGAATCTGAGTCAAATCCACACACCCCCATAATATCTACTACTTTATTATACCTCTTTCATGTTAACTAATAACATGTATGTGTAATATATATCCATCCTTAGCCAAATATACCTATCATCCTTTAGCATGAATAAGCATGCAATAAGGATGACTTATAATCATTTTAGAATATATTATATTCATCTTGTAATAATAGATCCAACAAGTATATATCTCATAAAAATGCACTCATATTCTTTAACTCATGGTAATATAATAGGTTCTCCTTTTTTTTCACTTCATAAGAGACTCAAACTATCGTATTTGTTCACATAATATAAATCAAGGAACACACACAAGATTCCAATAAAATTATTTCATAATAGCCTAAATATCAATGACATTATATAAATCCTTTTAACCCATATTTATCCAACATATAAATCCACATGTTTGTTTATAAACACTATTGATGTTATATTATAAGAAGTATTTAACCAATCACATACTTATATGCATGTTGCCAATAGTTCCTCTAAGGATTAAATATTCAAATAAAACTCACTCAATTTTATGCATAATTAAATTCATATAAAAACCCATGAAACTTTCTCTTAAACTCCTTCAAGGTTTCATAATAGCCTATAATCCAATCCTAAATTTCATTTATAGGTATTATTCTATATGAATTTATTCTCATAAAAGGAAATCATACAATTATTAAGAGTAGTTCTAGTGAAGGAATTTTAACAACTATACCAACAAATTCAACCTAGCTGAAAATGCAAATTTACTCAAGGAAATATTGTTAGGTTATGGAGCTAAAAGCTTCAATTGTTTGTAGACATGGAGGAGTTGCTATGTGTCACAGTCACTGGCATCAGTTAGGCCAATCGACATTGGTCAGGGGTGAACAGAAGGGCAACTGACATCAGCAGGAGTCAGCCGATGTCGATCATCTCTAGGCAGATAGGGACCGACGTCAGTCACCTGTGTGGTTCTAGAACTGTTTGTTGCATGAACAGTTAGTTCATTGAACTGAGTGTTTGCATGTAAAGGCTATTTCGAGTCTTAAGCTGCGTGTCTAAATTAAGAGTCTAAGTTATTGCTTAGTGTGGGATCTATTTATAGACCCATTGGCATGTATTGTAAGGTGTGCTAGATAGCCATTGTGCTAGTTAGAGTTGAGCAAGTGTAGCTCCTTCTAGTTCCACAGATGAGTAAATAGAGGAAGGCAAGGTAGATCCTTCCAATTGTAAGAACAGGTTGATCTGCAGGTTGTTGCAAGATTAGGGAGAAGTTCTACATGTG
Source organism: Torreya grandis (assembly GCA_037957365.1). Lineage (NCBI taxonomy): Eukaryota > Viridiplantae > Streptophyta > Pinopsida > Cupressales > Taxaceae > Torreya > Torreya grandis. Next base: position 426,289 of record JARHVA010001606.1, on the reverse strand, counting down.
TAAGTAAGATCATTTGAGTTGCAGGTTGTTGTAAGTTCATGGGAGATCTACTTGAAGTACTTTGAGTACTTGTGTACTGGCAGGGTTGTTACTGACTGGTTGGAGGTGAACACCAATTCTGTGTTTGAGTTGTGTGTTGGGACCATTTTTGGTAGGAGAGTGAACTCTTGATTGAGAATTAATGGGATCCCTTGAGGTGTGGGAAGCCTCACAGAGGTGGAAGAAGAAGTGGCATCTTCTTTATTGTATTTTATTTTTAGATGAGTATTAATACAAGATTGTGTATTGTCTCTCATATTTTGTGCTATTTGTGAATTCTAGTTACTTGTTCATTCTGGTATAATTTCATGTTTAGTTGCTTATACAAGGTAATCATATTGTGCCCTTTCTGAGGAGCAAGATCCTGACAAGTGGAATCATAGTTTGTTATTCTTGGTTCCCCATCAACTGGTATCAAAGCTTTTGGCTGGTTACTAATAGGTTGTATCAGATCTAGTTAGTGTGTGTTGATTACAGGTTACTCACAGAGGTTTCTATTTGAGTGGGAGTATAGCAATGGCAGAAGAAAGTAAGCTACGAATGGAGAAGTTTAATGGCAAGAACTATCAATTATGGAGGATGCAAATTGAAGATTATCTGTATCAGAAAGATTTATACTTACCATTGGGTGGGGTTGCATGCAAGCCCGTGGATATGAAGGATGAATAATGAAAGGTTCTTGATCGAAAGGCTCTGGGATCTATAAGGTTGAGCCTTGCATCGTCTGTGATTTCCAACTTATCACAGGCTAAGACAATGGTAGAGTTGATGGAATCTTTGGCAAATTTATATGAAAAACCCTCAACTTTGAATAAGGTATTTCTTATGAAGCAATTATTTAATTTGCAAATATTGGAAGGTGGATTTGTACATAGTCATCTTAGTGATTTCCATGGTTTGGTAAACTAATTAAATTCAGTCAATATTGTTTTTGATGATGAAATTAAGGCTCTCTTAATCTTATGCTCATTACCTAAAAGTTGGGAGAGTTTGGTAATGGTAGTTAGTAATACTGCGTCTGCTTCAAAAATCTTAAAAGTGGATGATGTTGTGAGTGTAATCTTGAATGAAGAAATTCACAGAAAAAACACAGGTGAATCATCAGGAAATGCTTTGAGTGTGGAAAGCAGGGGAAGGCAAAGAGAGAAGATCGAGCATGGGAGATCAAGGTCCAAGATAGGCAGGAGATCCAAGTCCAGGTATGGCAGAATAACCTGTTGGAAATGTGGAAAGCAAGGGCATCTAAAGAGAGATTTTTGGGTGAATGAAGATCAGCATGAAGGACATGAAGAAGCAGATGTTGTGGATTTTGTTGCACAAGATGCTCTGGTATGTTCCTTAGATAAAGTAGAATCTTGGGTTTTATATTCTAGTGCCTCTTTCCATGCATCCCCAAATAGGGAATTTTTTCATGAATATGTCCAAGGAGACTTTGGAGAAATTTATTTAGGGGATGGTAAGCCTTGTCAAATGGTTGGCAAAGGGAAAGTGAAGCTGAAATTGCAGACAGGCAACACATGGGTGTTAAAGGAGGTCATGCATGTCCAAAACCTGGAGTAGAATTTGATTTCTATTGGAAAGTTTGGTGATGAGGGTTACACAGTAACTCTCATAGTGGAATCTTGGAAGGTTACCAAGGGTGCACTTGTTTTAGCAAGAGGTAAGAAAGTAGGTATGCTTTATCTATCTACTTGTATTACTGATTGTCCTTCTGGTTTATCTACTTCAACTGTAGATTCAAAGATGTGGCTTAATAGGCTTGGTCACATGAATAAGAAGGAGATGCATGTTCTTGAGTCAAAGGGTATGCTTTCAGATTTGAAAAGCATGGATCGAGATTTTTGTAAGCAAAGGAAGAAAGTGACGTTTCTTGAGAAATTTGATGTTCGTGACAAGAACAGGAAAGCCTTGGTTTTCAAGGAGAGGATGACGAAAAGAGATTAGCGTAAGGGGCTGAAGAATTTTGAGCAGAGCAAGGGTTATTTGGACAGGGTTTTGATCCAAAAGGAGCTCACGGGTAGAAGTCATCGCTCACAAGTAAAACATAGAGACCGACATCAGTTAGAAAACTAGCATCAGTATCCAGACAGGGACTGACATCAACTATGTGTAGCCCAACGTCAGTGACTCAGGATAGATAAACACCAGCATCGATCAGAGGGAACCGATGTCAGTGATGAGGTAGTCACATGGAACCGACGTCAGTTGGGGTGTAGACTGAGATGTGACCGACATCGGTCACTGAGATGAATTTTGGGGGGATAACAAGCTGTCAAGGAGTCTCAAATGTCCATATGGAGGATTGAAAGGGTAAGTAAGCCTCAAATTCATCATTTCCCTTCTTTACACTACTTGTTTCTCACTGATGGTAAAGAACCAAGAAGTTATTAAAGAAGCAGAGCAGGTAGATCCAAGAAACAGTGGGAGCTTGGCATGGATGAGGAATGTGATTCCTTGGAGGAGAACCAAATGGGAGTTTTTGGTGGAGTTGCCAGCTAGAAGAAAGCACTGAGAGACGAATGGATGTTCAGGATAAAGAAGAGCAAAAATGGATACATGAGATGGAAGGCCAGGGTATATGGTCTTGAGTAAGCTATATGACAATGGAGGTTTGACCATTGTGATTCTCTTTACCAGGTTGGATAATATTAGCTACATATCTTGTTATTGTATGTTGTGTTTGTTGTAGGGTCACAAATACAGGGAGTTACTGAACTAAAGGTAAAGTTAGTCAGAGGTGTGTCATGAGGAATCTGGGAGTAGCAAGATTCTTTGGCATGAGTGTGTTCTAGGGACATGGATGGTCACAGGTTGATTTTGTCTCCAGATGATTGTGTGAAACTGGTTAGCACGCTGATGGTTAGATAGTTTTATTTATAGTGTCCTGATTCACATGATGAGGTTAAGTGAATGGTATGTACTAGACCTGAGTTTTCCCAAGCAGTGGGAGTTGTCACAAGTTTGGAGCCAATCTAGAAAAGAATCACTGGAGGGAAATTTAGTGGATTCTCAGATATTTGAGAGGGACCAGCAACAGGTGCACATGCTATGCAAGGTCAATTTCTTTTCTACATGGGTTTGTAGATGCAGATGTGGTAGGTGATTTGGATGACATGAGGTGCACCACAGGATTTATGGTGGTTAGTCTTCAAGAGTGATGTTGAAGAGGGATACAATGCCAGGGAAAAAACTAGATGATGTATAGGTATAGGTATAGTTGCAGTTGTTTATCTCCAAGTGGGAGATTATTAGGTTATGGAGCTAAAAGCTTCAACTATTTGCAGACATGGAGGAGTTGCTATGTGTCACATTCACCAGCATCGGTCAGGCCAATCGATGTCAGTCAGGGGTGAACATAAGGGCAACTGACATTGGCAGGAGTCAGTCGATGTCGGTCATCTCCAAGTAGACAAGGACTGACATCAGTCGCCTATGCGGTTCTAGAACTGTTTGTTGCATGAACAGTTAGTTCGTTGAATCGAGTGTTTGCATGTAAAGGCTATTTAGAGTCTTGAGCTGCATGCCTAAATTAAGAGTCTAAGTTATTGTTTAGTGTGGGATCTATTTATAGACCCATTGACATGTATTATAAGGTGTGCTAGATAGCCATTGTGCTAATTAGAGTTGAGCAAGTGTAGCTCCTTCTAGTTCCACATATGAGCAAATAGATGAAGGCAAGGTAGATCCTTCCAATTGTAAGAATAGGTTGATCTGCAGGTTGTTGCAAGATCAGGGAGAAGTTATACATGTGTAAGTAAGATCATTTGAGTTGCAGGTTGTTACAAGTTCATGGGAGATCTACTTGAAGTACTTTGAGTACTTGTGTACTGGCAGGGTTGTTACTGACTGGTTGGAGGTGAACACCAACTCTGTGTTTGAGTTGTGTGTTGGGACCATTTTTTTTAGGAGAGTGAACTCTTGATTGAGAATTACTGGGAGCCCTTGAGGTGTGGGAAGCCTCATAGAGGTGGAAGAAGAAGTGGCATCTTCTTTATTGTATTTTCTTTCTGGATGAGTATTAATACAAGATTGTGTATTGTCTCTCATATTTTGTCTTATTTATGAATTCTAGTTACTTGTTCATTCTGGTATAATTCCATGTTTAGTTGCTTATACAAGGTAATCATATTGTGCTCTTTCTGAGGAGCAAGATCCTGACAAGTGGAATCATAGTTTGTTGTTCTTGGTTCCCCATCAACATATATCCTTACAACCATGTCTATATAACTAAAAATACATATTGATTCTATGAGGAGTTATCCTAAAAATATGTAAGCTAATAAACACATTGGAAGTGAACCATTATCCATATAAAAATTAATTATTCATTATAATCCAACATAGAATGTGTTCTTAAATACTTATTTCACAGTTAACTCTTATGGCTAGAAACATCCTCATAAAAGACTTCCCCAAAGAGATAGTCCATAGCCAATGTTTTATTACAAGCTTTAAGATAAAATAAACAAGTACTTTTAAATTGTGTACAAAATAAATCTATTTTATATCTCAATCATATGGCTAGAGTTTACCTCAAGTAGACTTATACAAAGAGAAATAAAACCTACAACTAGCTCTTATCAAAGGCTCTCATAATCGAACTAATAATAGAAAAAATAGAAATCTGAAATTTATGCTATGCCCAACCATTATACTTATTATAGAATAATTTTTTTAACGATTAAAGGTTCATAATTACATATCATGATAAGGTATGGAAATACAATCTAACATCAAGCTTTATGAATTGACTTAAAATGAACCACCTACAAATGAAACAAGATAAACTTATATCAACCAAAGACCAACAAATATAAATGTGACAAAATGTCAACCATAGTCCAAACAAGACTAAAATTATCTATTCTTAAAATCATAAAGATTCCCAAGTATCTTATCAATAGTCAAGAGATTTTTACCTATGTTAGATGGAGAAATCCATCTCATTAGAAAGATTTGTATAGCTAGAATGAAAGAAATATAAAAACCCTATTTTTTTCCATATCTCCATTGTCTATGTTTAAACAATTACGTTACACATTATTTATATGGGCCTATGGATAGAATAAATTCCATCCCTAGGGTTGTATAAATAACCTGGGGTATATATGTGAAAAGGTTATTATAACAAAATTTACAATCAAATGCAATACCTTGAAAAAGAAATTCTACACTAAGGGATACAACCATGGATGGATCTTTAAAAATCAATTGACATTTTCAATATTCAAGAGGCTATGTCACTTAAATAGGTTCATGGGTTTACATATTTGACTAAAAAAAATAATAACCAGTCTATTTATACATTCAATAAACCCAAACCAAATGCATATTGCTAAAAATAATTACATTACTTGCTTGGTTCAAGATGTATCTTCAAAAGTAAGTTGACCTCTTAGATATTAAAAATGGCATCAACTTTCTCTTTGTAGTTATCTTCCATAAACCCCAATTCTCTTATTTTATCCCTTTACCCCTTCTTATTATATTCTATTCTCCCTCCATTACCTTTACTTATTTATTTCTTTTCCCTAATTTTCTCCCAGTTTGTACAAAGAAACTAAACTTCCATGATTACATGCTAAACTTCATGCCAAATTTCTACCATTGTCCAAGTTTAAACCTCCATGGTATATGCATGGAGTCCTTGCATGCATACTTCCACAAAAATGGTGCATTCCAAACCTTAATGATAGCCAAGACCCAAATCCATTTACAATTTTCCATCATAACACAAAATCTATTTATTGACAAAAAAATAATGATTAGGTTTGACTTCTCTAGAAGCCACATTTATTTATTTATTATTTAAACATAATAAAACAATTTCCTAAGTTCATTTCCCATTTGAAATATCAATGGAACATAATAAAATTCCATGACCCGTAGGCCACCAAAAAGGGGTTATTTTATCTAATTACTTTTGCATAATCATAAACAACTAGGTAAACCAATTAATGCTCAAAACTTATAGTTTTAGAACCAACAAGAAATTATAACCTTGGAAATTTATCATTCTATTTGAATATCAATTCAAGACAAACACTCATCATTGCAAAAGAATAATCTCATCCGAGAAGTTATAGAATAGATCTTAATGAAATCAATTCAAGAAATAACTTAAAATCAAGCAAATATACAACACTCCACAAACACTCATCAATTGAATAAGTAAACATGTAGGTGTGTGCATATGTGTTTGGGATGAGTTATTGGTGTCTCTAATTTTCATAATCTACCTCCTCCTCGATGATGATCTAACTTTATTCCACTTTTTGAGGGTGAGATAGTCCTACAACAACCTCATTCACACAAAATAGTAGTTGGTCTATTACATCACTTAAATCATCTTAGAAAATTAATCATTTTGACTGCTAATAATACCATTATACATATTACATCATACTATGCATACTAATCTCATCATAAATGATCTATTATTGAAATCAATAATATAATTAAAATAAATAACAATTAAAAAATATCAAATAAGTGTATCTAATTTTAAAATGTAGTAAACATGATCACATAATCTAAATAAAATAAATATTTTTTGTTAAGGGTGAGTTAGAATGTAACACAAATTACACAATACATTTTGGAATGATAGTGATGAAAATGATATGCAAAATCTAATAGATGATAAGTTACGTAAGTTAAAATTTAATCTTGTTGATCTAGAACAATACTTAAAGTATTGAGATGATTCATATACAGTAAAAAGAGATTAATTATAAAATACTATTGAAACACAATTTTTAAAAGACAAAGGAAAAGTTGTCATTCAAGATAATCACAATATTCAAAGTGACCATACTTATTATAGAACTAATTCCCAAGAATAAGAAGAACAAATTCAAGCTTTATATCTAAGGGTTGAATCATTTGAAGATAATATTACAAATGTTATCAATCTTTTTGAATTTTATAGTTAATGTCACATATCTTCAAGAAAAAATACAAGTTGAACCACAAAAATAATTTGAATAACAATAGCTACAAATAACACAATGTGAACATGATAGGGTTCTAAAAGAATAGATAAAAAAGGAATAATTTCAAGTAGAAGTAGAATCTATGGAGAAAAAACACTAACAATATAACATGATGCACAAGAAAGTTTATATTAAGATAAAGTATATAGGGAAAAAATTAAAAAATAGCCACCATTAAAAGAGCAAGCACACAAAGACAAGTTTAAAAAAAAAATTTAAATTGATTAAGGTGGAATCTATAAAAAATAATTTATTAAAAAGAATAATGACAAACAATATACACCAAACAAGGATAATATGGTTTCGACAGAGGTGGATGAAAAACATTCATCCTATCTAAATCTTTTGATTCTTAATCTCACCACAAATAGTAATAAATATACATAGGTCAAAATTACCTCTTTTTATGAGGCCAATATATGAAACATGACACTTTTTAAATATTTGGTGTATGAAAAACAACATCTAGGTGATATTATTGAGCATAAATTCTACATTGGATCCATTGAGCTATCAGTAACATTTTGACCAAAAACATGTTTGTTAGAATGAATAACGATCTGTTAGAATGGGCCATGATTGAGAATTGGTGAGATTTGAACACACTAAACTCTTAACATGTGCAAAGAAAAAGTCTTGTAACAAAGGATAAACCAAATATGAGTAAAATAATAGCTTATTAATATAATATATAGAAATATATTTGATGAAATAGGTAGAGGAGAGGCATAAATCTACCTACATATGGCAATGTGAACACATGATAATTATCAAATGGATAGTGAGCACCATGTGCAAGATATCAACATTGGTTGGTAGATGTCAAGTGAATCCAAACCAAAAAATTTGAATATAAATTAAAAATGTGTATGTGAAACTTAATTACATCATTAATAAACCTATTGAATTAAATATTGCACCTAAGTAAGCTAAATATACGTGTGTGAAAAATTATAAAATGGAATAGAAAATATACACTAACACCTTACTTTAAGTGTAGATTAGGTGGATAGAATAATTGGGTCCTAAAAACAAGGCCTAATTAGATACCAAAGTACATGTAAAATCCCTCCATAATAATAGAGACAAGTCCCCCCAAGAAGTAGAGAGAAGAATAGAGGACTATAAATCCACTTAGAAGATGATGCTGAAGCAATATGTACCCCAAGAAGAGCTCGTAAATGAAGATACTTGCTCTCGATGAAGGGTTTGGTGAAGATATAAATTATCTAATATGTAGCATATAAAATACAATGACCTATCTATGAATGAGATCCGTAATAAAGTGCATCTAAATCTTGATGTGCTTGGTTTACTGATGTTTGACTAGATTCCTACAAATTTGGCTGGTGCTCTTGTTGGCATAAGAGATGATTGTGGGTATCTTGAACCTATATACTAAACTCAATAAGAATCCTCTAAAGCTAAATATATTTAGTATTAGCATTTTAAATCCATTTTTATTCAATGTTAGAAGATGATAAAGAAATATCATTCTATTTTTTTTTGGTCCAATTAATTGGACCTAAATCAAAGGATAAACTATACCCTAAAGTGGACTTATGATGTTGAATATTACTAACCCAATATAAATTTGTGTATCCAATCATGTCAACATCAATTATTTCTCCATAGTGAATCCAAAAACTTTGAGTACCTTGAATGTAGTGGAGAATCCGCTTGACTACTTTCTAGTGCAACTCATGCAGTCTCTACATAAACTTGGAGACCATGATGAATGCATATGAAATATTAGGTCTAGTGTGAGTAAGATAGATGAGGTTACCAACAAGTTGTCAATACATGATAACATCAACCAATGGATAATAACACTCAACATAAATTTTAACTCTAGAAATAAAGGAATTTAGAGATAGCTTATAGTCAACCATGTGAAATTGTGTGAGAAAATCAAGAGTATACTTGGATTGTGCAATGGTAATCCTTGATTCAAACTATGAAATCTCAATACCAAAGAAGTAGTGTAATAAACATAATTTAGTCATGTAGAATCTATCATGAAAATTAGTTTTCACTACTATAATAGAGGATGAATAACCCCATTTGACCAGTAGGTCATCAACATAAAAAACTAGAATTAGGAGTGAGTCATCCTACTGCAAAATGTAGACATTCAGATCAAAATGACATATGGTAAACCCAAATATGAGGAGGAAGGAATACATCTTGGCATACCAAGTTTGAGTGCCCTATTTGTGGCCATAGATAGATTTATAAAGTCTAAAAACTAAGGAATAATCCTACAAAAAAAACCTTGTGGCTGATCCATATATATTTCATCCTCAAGGTCTTTATGAATAAATATGCTCTTCACATCCATCTGATGAACATAATAATGATGATTTATGATAATTTAAATATAAATATGAATATATTTCATCTTTAAATTGGTGTAAAGGTTTTAGTGTTATCAATTCCAAGAACCTATGAAGAACCCTATGCTATCAGTCATGCTTTAAAATTATCCATTGACCCATCTACTAAATTTTTTGTTCAATAAATCCATCTACATTGAGTAAGTTTCATTCCCTTAGGAAGGGGAACCAAACAAAATTATGGTTCCTAATCAAGGATATATACTCCTAATGCATGGTTGCATCCCACTTAGGAGTTCCAAAATCCTCACAAAATAAATGTAGATAAGAGGTAGTGGCAATGAAGACATGTGGAACACCCTAAAACTATGAGCATGTCCACCTAGTATTTGATGGATACCCAAACCAATCACATATGATTTTGAGGGTCTATCTAGCACACAAAGGGCCTAAAGTTAAAGAGTTAGGAGGAGATTCCTTAACCTTTGAAAAGTGAATAGGAGAATAAGGATGTGAATCCCTATCTCTATTATCATTATTTAAACTAGAGGAAGAATCCTCATCATTAGTAATCCACTTAGGGTTATCTAAATTATCAGAATTATCATCAAATCCTATTGAGACCAAGAAGGAAGGTGCATCCACTATTTCTAAATTATATATCACCTCAGTATTGTAAACTTGGAAAATACATATCATGGATGTACTTTAATATTTTAGACCCTTTCCCACTACTAAAAGGCTCACATTTACTGTCTCTTTGTGACTAATTACTTATCTCTTAATTTTCCAAATGTTATTATAATGAATTATACCTTCTATATTGACCATAATTTTTTAAACCTAATTAACTTCCATCTTTACAAGTTTTGGACATGCACCTATTTTCCAACTATCTGGATACTTACATCCTATTCAGACACTTGCATCAATATAAGTGTCCTACCCTAACGCAAGTGTCCCCGAAGGTCATAAAATTTGTAAATGAAACAAATTATTATTGTTTAACTAAGTGATTTAATGAAAGAAATTATCCAAAGGGATTGGTATATATATAAGATCAAACCTAACCTATAAAACACCTATAAATTCACAAGGCCACTTATTAAAAGCATTCTATCAAGCACTCAAGTGAGTAAAAATTACATATTTTCTCTTATTTCCATATCAGTCATAGGGAAAACACATCTATATATTTGAAGTAATGAAGGATAATTCCATGAGCCACATTTTCTAAGTTAAAATCTAGGTCAGAGTTATAAGTTCTTATCATGCATTGAATGATTAAAACATAAGCTAACATGTAGGGAATACCTACATAAGTCTGAGGCCCTCTTCAAAGTATTGGCTATGTAGGTAGTGCTCATTAATAGAGAGGTATTTAAGGAATCTTGACACCATGTTCCCACTAACCCACTTTTCCCATAACCAATATGAAGATGAAGAACTAGGTTTTACTATTTGATTAGGAGTGACAATCCATGATCCATATTTGAATGCATTGGATCAAAGGTGACAAAAAATTTAGAAGCATATAGGTGGTTGCATCTAGTTTCAATAGGTATTACATACTAGACACCTATGTCTAAGTCTAAAAATAGCATCAATGTAATTGTCCTAGGTCAATGCAAGTTTCCACAACTATAAAGGTCAAATTTACAAAATCAAGTGACTATTTCAGAATCCATATCTAGTCCACTTTTTACTTGTTCTAAATCTAGATATGTGTTAGAATTATAACTATATAAGTATTTTATTTCATTTCTATTTAAATATATAGCATAGATATACTTTATATCTTTAGTATATCAACATAATAAGTTCAGTATTTCTTCTATCTAGATTTCAAAAATAATTGGCCTACTAGTCTACCATCCTTGTGCCCTAGACTATCTCTGCCCCTTTAACAATAGATTATCCATATCTATATTTTAGGGTTAAAAATTTGGATAAAAAAATTTGTATAAATGTAATTTTTTTATATAGGCCTTCCAAGACTCATAGGGTTTCAACTTTGTGATAGATTTTTAGCTCTGAAACTTTATCTTACAATTTTACCCTTTTCTAGTTGCAATATTTGTGCTCATATGCTTGCAACTAAATTCTTCATTGATTATTACATTTATGCATCCATTAATATCCATTTAATTTTACATAGAGATATTTTATACTCAATTTGGCATATTAAAAAACCTCTTTTTGTTCGCTAGATTTCAGTATGAATTTTTCATTTTTTGTAATTTATTACTTTTAGTATATATTAGCATACAAAGTGAATGTTGTACTTATTTTGTAATTAATTTTTGGGTTTTTTAAAAAATAATATTTTATTTAAAAACCTTTCATATATCAAAAATAAATTAATATTTTATCAAAATTTCTAACTCTTTATTGGGAATATTCTAGGGTTTTGCCTATAAAGCATTCCACATTGTTTGGCCTATTTATAATTTATAATAGATCAAATTACAAATTAATCAAAGGTTTTTCTTTTTTTTAAAAATATAGATAAAAAAAACTTATTTTTTTAATAAAATATTGTATGGATTTTTCAAATTTAGCTTTTTATTATTTTTAGTAAACTTAGAACTACAAGCTATACATTATATTTTTGTTTGCCTATTTTTATGGGTTCGTATCATTTCCTATTTTTCATGAAAAAAATATTTCATAATCTAAAAAAATCTAATCCAATCAGTTTATATTGATTTATCTTCATTTGCCACATTGTGGTGATCCTAACCTTTGGTCTCAAAACTCTAGTTAACCTAGGGTCTTTAGTTTTCTATCTGTTATCTAATTTCAAATTAATTTAATTTTTTTTATATTTAATTTTTATTATCATGATTTATTACTCCTTAATATTTTTATGTATAATTTATCCTATTATCATATCAAATTTTGGCACATTTACAAAGGAGCCTCTTCCTCCTACTAACCCTAAGGATGGTGATAGCTACCATCCCTCAAACTACGTCCATGCTAACACTCCTTCAAGGGGTAAGGTAGATGGTATATGTATATGTGTTCAATATGAGGTACCTAGGGTTTATGCATATTAATACCTAAGAAATCAAATCAATATTATGATCAAGTTAATAACATACTTAAATAATAATATTACACTCCTATAAAATCCAACACATGGTAGTGTTAATTATGTGTTTGCATCCTCATCTACCTATGTTGTGCCAAACAAGGTTTGACATACAAATTAAAAGATAAAATATAATACAACCAAAACAAGTGATTATAAAAGTGACCAAAAGGTTGCTAAGATACCAAGTAAAACCTTAAGAGATATGCTTCAAAATAAAGTGATTCAATTAACTCCTCCACATCCTATAAGGAATTATAAATACTATTGTGCATATCATAGAATGCATGGGCATCATATAGATTATTATTTTTCATTAAAGAATAAAATAAAAATTCATAAAGGTAGTGGTGATCATATAATTGATACATCAACCAAGAAAACCACTCACATTATGATTACCTCTCCTAAAACATAAGTTCTGAAACAACAAATGTGGGCAACAAAGAAAAATTCAAAGAAAAAATAGTTGAAAATATCAAACTTAGAGAAATAAAATGTTCAAAAATAAAAATTAGACCAATAAAAAGATACAATTCTACATCTTAATAATGATACTTATTTTTACAAATAGTATGGTTTTGGAAATAAATATTTACAAAATTTTGGTTATCATGGTCAAGAATTGGGAAAACATTCCCAAGGCATCACTCATCCTATTTCCACATTTGATCAAAATGACTATCAAGGCGTATGATATATTGGAAATACTAATTCAAATAATTCAAATATAATTTTTTTAAAATAAAAAAAACCCTACAAATGAGAACATGTCAAAGAATAAAACACATATAAAAAAGGTAACATCACAAAAAGAGAAATTGGTACAAAAAATATTTTAACCAAGATTTATAACAAAGGAATTCAAAAATAAGGAGAAATTTGACAAATAAAATGTTCCAAATATGGATATTAAGGAGGAAAATACAAGCTCTTCCTCAAATCAAGGCCATTTTACTATTACTTCTCAAGTTGTTGGCAAACAATTTACAAATATCAAGGTTATGGACTTAAGATACAATTTTTTTTTCTTGCTATTTCTTAACTCTCTTGACAATCAATTTCAACACGTGGATGAAACTAATGAAATTAAAATAGTATGGGTTTGATTTAGTTAAGATTTTTATTTGATTTAAAATAATGTTTTTTTACTTTTAAGGTTATTGATAATCTAAGGGTTCACAATATTGTTCTTGAAAAATCATGGTTACACTCGATAGGACCAATGGTTGATAGAAATAATATTTGCATATCATTTGATCATGAAATAAAACTTAAATAATTTTAAAAATAAGGAAATATATATTTAGCTACCATAAAAATAGATATATCATCTACAATGACAAAATGAAAACTATAAGTTTCATTACCACTTTATCATTACAGTCAAGATTTCTTATTTCCAACCAAGTTTCATTGCATATGGTGATTAATTCATTACCAATAAATTTAAAGTTTCATTAAATTGAAATATTTTATATGATACACCATATATATATATATCCATGGCACCTAAACAAATTTATATATACATGTGTTTCATGCAAATTTTGAGTGTGATTTAGGCCTACATAGATATATGATCTATGCACTTTTAGATGTTGGGTTTTACCTCTACTCATGTCACTAGGACATTAGGGGTATCCACCTATATAATCATAATACATATAGGTTATATAATTATATGGTCACTTTAAATTATAATTTTTGAGATAATATATGTACTTACACATGCCTTTATCCATGCTTATATATTTTGAGTGTACTTGATATGATATGTACTTAACATTTTTTGCTAACACACATATATATAGGGACTAATATGATATGTTTATTTTGGTTTATTATGATTTAATCTATGTACTTCATTGAGTGTATTACCTTGTTATTGAATTGCTTGTTTGAGCATTTGAATATGCTCCATTATTTATGGTCCCTGTGCCTTTGTTTGCCTCTTTGTAATTTTAATATGTCATTGCTTGTTGTATGTTGACATTTGAATATATAATTTCTTGATTTGTGGACATTTTAATAATTCATGTCAATTTTGTTGTGCATAATTTGAACATGATATTTTTTGAGGTCTCTTTGGACCATTGTGTTTTGATTTTCTTTTGAGTGCTCTTGTGTGTGTGTTTGATTGCTTGTACTATTACTATCTAGACATTGTCATGATCCACATCATGCATCTTAAGACTTGATGTGATCACATTATTCATGATTTAATGATATATACCTAAACATGTTACCTCTATATGTTACATTTTACTTTCATATTTTACATGGTTATCTTATCCTTTTGAGGTTAGGTAACTACCACAACTACTTCCCTCACCTCAAAGGGGGAATATCAATGGGGACATGTTATGGAGGTATGACTTCCAAATTTGTCACAAATTTAGATTAATTTATGGGAATGTTTTATAAACATGTTCTCCACACTTATTTAGTATGCAACATACCCATATTCTAGTGGGGGCATGTTTTGGAATCATGTCCTCCATATTGGCTCTTACCCTAGTTCTCAAATTCAAATTGTAGTGAGGGCATGTTTTTGAAACATTTTATCCACATTGGAACTTATATAAATTTTAAAAATTCTCCATATATAATGGGGGAATGTTTTATAAACATGTTATCCACACTTAAACAATTTTAAATTGGCCAAATTGCATAGTTATATGATTCATATACACATTTGTGGCAAAATTCTATATATTGGTACCATTGTTATACATAATTTTAGAATAAGACATATCTAAGGTGCATATATTATGAAATATGTACCTAATATTACAAAAAATAAATAAATTTTAGATACTAAATCTTTTCAAGGACTTTAACCACTCAATAGGTTGGACATTTATGGACTATATAGAGCCAATGTATTGCAGTAGTTAGTTCACATTTTGGTATGGTTAAGGAGATTAAATCACTCAATATTTCCAAGTTAATAGGTTTTATCTGATTACATCATCCACACTCACCAATTTTATAGTGTGATTTTAATTTGTTCACTCACACTTACTAAGTTATAAGTATGATTGGGTTACATGGTTGAGCTAATCTCAACTTTTGGATGACAACTCATCTTTTATTTAAGGTTAGGGGCATGTATCCTCCAATATATCTCTCTATCTATTTAGATATATGCACTTTATGTATTTATATCTATCTTAATATTAATTTTAATGATTTATAATGATACATATTTCAAATCAAATAGACAAAAAGTAATATGGTTACATTGATACTCAGGAGTACTCTTAAACCTTTCTCTTTCAATTTCAATCATTTAAATGATTTCAATTTCATATTATATGCACTGATTATATAATATAAAATGATCTTGGTTTCAATTTATTCACCACCAAGGCACTAAATTTGGACTCAAGCAAAGATAAAGTGTGTTATACACACCTAGGTATGCATTTCTTCTCCTTTAAACCAATAAATTCATTACTAGATTAAAGGGGCACAAATGTTGACACTATTTATAAATTATATACCCCCTCAATCTTATACACTTGGAAAATACATATCATTGATGTAAATTTAGCTTATAAACATTTTCCATTTTCCAAAAGGCTTACATATTCTATCTCTTTATGCCTAATTACTTATCTCTTCATTTGACCAATATTATTATAATGAATCAAACCTTTGATTTTGCCCAAAATGTTGTAAACCTAATTAAATTACATATTTATAAGCTATGGACCTACACCTATTTTCTAACTTCATAGAAGCTTATGTCCTAATCAAATGCTTGCATCGATATAAGTGTCTACCTTAAAACAAGTGTCTAGTGATCCAAAGTCATCCAATTTTCAAATGAAACATATTTATATAGTTAGCCTAACTACTTTAATGTGAGATACTATCCAAAGGGATTGGTATAAATATAAGATCAACCATCATTTATTCATAACCTATAAAACACCTAACAACTCACAAGGCTACTGACCAAAAGCATTCTATCGAATAATTAAGTGAGCAAAACTTCCCTATTTTCTCTTATTTCTATATCAATCATAGGGATAACACATATATAGATCTAAAGTATTGAAGGAGAATTCCATGAGCAAAAATTGCCAAGTTAGGTCACTATTTTACTAGCTTATCACACATTAAATGATTCACACACAAGCCAACATGTAGGATATAACTACATAAGTCTAAGACCCTATTTGGAGTATTATCTATGTAAGAAATTCTCATTGAGAGAAGGTGTTTGGGTTAACTCAACACCTTACACCCACTAAACCATTTTTCCCATAACTAATATGAAGATGAATAGCTAGGGTTTTTCTATTTGATAAGGAGTAATAGTCCATGACCTAGATCTGAATACAATAGAGTGAAGGTGACACCAAACCTAGAATCATCCAAGTGGTTACATCTAGTTTTATTACATATTCCATATTGGACACCTACGTCGAAGTCAGATAGTAGTGTTGATGTAATTATCTCAGATTGATGCAAATGCATACTACTACACAGGTCAAATTTATAGAATCAGGTGACTATTAAATAATCTAGATGTAGTCTAATTTCTACCTATTCTAGATACATATCTATCTTAGAATCAAAACCAACTAAATATCTTTTATTTTCATTAAAATATCTAGCCTAAATGTACTTTCTATATTTAACATATTATCATAATAAATTTAGTATATCCTCTATTTGAGTTTCATAAATGATTAGCCTGATCTAGAGATAGTCTACCATCCTTGTGCCCTACACTATCTCTTTCCCTATTAACCCTAGTCTACCATCATTGTGCCCTATACTATCTCGTCCCCTTTTAACCCTAGATTCTCCTTAATCTAGATTTTAGGGTTATAAAAAGGGAGAAGTATCAAGTGTTGAGTCTAGAAGAGCCTCCTAAAAATGAACACTCCTCTCAATGACTAACTCATGTGTGGTAGAATGAGGAATCATGTATCCATTAACACCATATAATACCAAAAAAATATGTAAGGCCTATAATATGGATCTATTACCTTACATTTCTTCTTAGGAATGTGGGCCATATCTAGATATCCAAACACTTTGAAGTGCTTAATTATGGGTTTCCATCCACTCTAAGATTTAAAAGGAGTGAATAATTTTAAAGATAAATGATGAACATGGATCTATATGTAAATTTCATAACTAATTTCCTCTATCGAGTATTGAGGTGCAAGAGATTTGAAGTGTATCATACAGTTTTCAATTTCATTCAAGGACATGTTCTTGCATTATGCCACACCATTATACTAAGGAATATATGGAACTATAAATTATAAATCAATCCCTTTTGAAATGAAAGAATACTCAGAATGATGGTTGACATACTCTCCACCACTATCTATGTGTAAAACCTTGATGGTTTTCCCTGATTATTTCTTCATAAGAGCCTTGAAGTCCTGAAAAATATCAAAAACTTTAAACTCTTGTTTGAGAAAGTACAACAAAGTATACATTTAAAAGTCATCAATGAAGGTAATATTATATCTAGCACTGTTAAATGAATTTTGTGGAAATGGACCAAAAATATCATTGTGAACAAGCTTCAAAATCTATGTAGGTCTCCATGATTTACCTTTATCATAATTTTCTTTAGAATGTTTACCAAGTATGTAACCCTAGAAAACACCATCATAAAAGTGGACATGATTAAATCTTATAACCATATAATGCTAAATTAATTACTCCAAGTAGTAATATTTAATATGGCTAAATTGCTCATGTCATATATTACTCACCCATCTGAATGAGTGAGTAGTCTAGTAAAAGGGTGATTAGGAGAAAAATGTGAGAAAGTGTACAAATGTGATTAATGATTTTCTTTCCCAACTAACACTATATAATTAATAATCAACTCCTTAATGACCACATAATCTAGGGTAAAATACATGAAGCTGGATCAAACAAAAGAAAACATAATAGATGCACATGATATGGCTCACTCAGAAACATAAAAGACATCATAAAATTTAATAACACATTGCAATTAAATTTACATACACATATATAAACAATTCTCATACCGACATACTAAATTTACAAGATAAAAAATATGATTATGATCCAATTTTGATTATGCTTTTGTATGACACTCATGAAAACATAAGACCTACATAGTGGCAACCCATCCCAATTGGTGGTTTAACATAGAATCCAAAAGTCAATTACATATTTTATGTAGGAATTCAATTAGAATGTCATGTGGAATAAGTTATTAGTTAAGCACAAACAATAAAAAAAAAAAATTATATATATATATATATATATATATATATATATATATACTTTTGTATGACACTCATAAAAACATAAGACCTACATAGTGGCAACCCATCCCAATTGGTGGTTCAACATAGAATCCAAAAGTCAATTACATATTTTATGTAGGAATTCCATTAGAATGTCATGTGGAATAAGTTATTAGTTAAGCACAAACAATAAAAAAATAAATTATATATATATATATATATGTATATATATATACATATACATATATACACACACACACACACACATATGAAATATATATACATATATATATATATACATACATATATATATATATACATATATATATATATACATATATATATATATATATATATACATATATATATATATATATATGTATATATATATATATATATACATATATATATATATATGTATATATATATATATATGTATATATATATATATATGTATATATATATACATATATATATATATATATACATATATATATATACATACATATATATATATATATATACATATACATATATATATATATACATATACATATATATATATATATATATATATATATATATATATATATATATATATATATATATATATATATATAAAAGTAAAAAATAACTTATATATAACTAAAATATTATAAAAATGTAAAAACATTAAAATATTTTCAAAAAAAAATAAAAATCACGACCTGAGAATGACACGAGATAGTTTACTTATTTTTATATGTTATTCATAACATATTTGGTAGATAGCATATTATTTTTAAATACGAATGAATTTAATGAGGTATATGAGTGTGATGTAGGACATTCATTATATATGCATTATTACATGTTGGACTCCCTTCTACTCTGTGGCCATGCATATGTTGGGGGAATGTTCTTTTACAAGTTACATCAAATAGGTTATATGTACCTATGAACTCAAATGTAATGTTGAGTTACATATATTACAAGTCTCTTTCTAACCACTCATATTTTGTACTATGTTTTAGATTAGAGGTTAAAGCAGGTTTTGAAGGGGCCCCGAAACCCTTTAACAAAGAACAAAAAAAGAGCAAACCAAGTCCACAGGCATCGCCTTAAAACACTACATAGAAGTAGTAAAAATAGAAAAAGAATGGTCCTGAAACCATAGAGATACAGCCAAACAGGACCCAAAAAACAAAAGTCTGAAAGAACAACTAACTGAAAACTAGCAAAATAAAACCAGAGATCAGTACCAGTTTCTTAACCGAAAAAAGACCGGATTATTCATCTAGTTCCAGGATCAACTTCATGGCTTCTTTTTCTTTCAAAGCAATTTCCCGGGTGGCAGCCTCCAGCAAGTCTCCTTTTTGTGTGTCTTTCTTTCTGGAACTTTGCCTTGTCCTCTTGCAGGGTCCCTCTATTACTTTCATCTCCTCATTGGCACGTTTCCCAATACTGATAGCAACTACACAAAAGTTGGATGTTACTTCATCCACTTTCTTTCTATTTTCCTTTATAAGCTCCCAGAGGTTGTTTTCATAAACTTTAAGCTTCACAGGGATCTGGCTTAACTGATTCTCCATGTCATTTACTTTGTTCCAAGCAGCATTCATTGATTCTTCCAATGTTTCCACTTTTTTCTTTAGATCAATGATCTCCCTACACAGCCAGGCATCTAATTGGGAAGAACACTTAGCTTTACTGTTAACCCAAATCAAAGGGGTGTGTTTTTCTTCATTCTGTTTCTTCCCTTTCCAGTCCTCAGCCTTTTCGTTTGGGCTATTTCTAGCTTCTTCAAAGAAGTCTTCTTGGCTCTTTAATTCCCTCTCATTGAATCCTTCTTAAATTTCTATCTCCATGTTTTGGATATTTTCCTAGACTGGGATTTCCTTTTCGTTCTTTGACATTGGGTCCTCACCAGAATCTTCCTGGACAGTATCATCCTCCTCGTCTTTCTGGACAGTATCATATTTTGTACTATGTTATTAGATATGTTACTCTTATATAATTTGATTTTTTCACATATGGATAGAATAGATGCTTTTTAACTTATTCTATGTTCCTTAAATGTTTATTTACTTTTTAGCATGGTAGGTTAAACATTACTTGTTTATTGTGTGTGGCATTTTTCCCTTATGTGCAAATTGATTGAACATCTCTAAGAGATTTTTCTTGGTATGTGAAATATTTAAACATGTCTATTGCTTGTGGCCCTTGGCCGTATGTGTGAAATATTTACTCATCTGACTAAAAATTAAAAAAAAATTAGTTAATCAACTAAAAACCAAAAAAATCCATGGATTTATATGTCATTAATATTAGATATAAATCAGGATGTGACATTACAAATAACTTATGTTGATCAATTACATGTATTCATGCATGCTTTTCTTATTTTATTTCTTGCTTAATGTCTTGTGTGTATTCTCTATTTTGGCTTGTGGACATTTAAACATGTCCTCATGTATGGATCATATAATTCCTTTTATGTTTGTATATATGTGAATGAAATTTTTTACATGTCACTTTTATGTGTCTCCTTGGCCTTCTCTTGCATGTTTTATGTGTTTTTCATGTACTTTTTCTATGTGTGCGTCATGGATGTGACACTTGTTTGCTTAGTTTGATCAAGTTTGTTATGCCATGATAAACATCATGTATATTCATAGAATTTTAATTCCATGATGGATATCATGTATCCCTTCATGCATTTATCTACTTGAGATTTACATACTCAGTTAAATCAATTATGTGTTATTCATTGTTAACATTTATCTAGATAATTTCACTATGTATGCCTATTTTCACATGTATTTTACATTACAAATTTTAGCTTAGTTTATATATTATAATGTAATGCTTATCCAAGGTATCTCTAATACTTAGATTTACATATTTTTTTAACATATATCACATAAATTTTTTCTTTTGGGTTAAATTATTGTGTAGGATTCACAACTCACCTCAAAAGAGGAGGTATACATAATGGTTTGTCTCAGGGACTAAACCCATACAATTCACTACATAGAAATTTGTAGGTATTACACATTAGGTCAATTTTTATAACCATAAATCACCTAGAAATGAATTTTGAATATAAATGTTCCATTTATAAAAGGGTTAAGGTAGGTTGTGTTAAAAATAGTGTGTTGTTGTCCCAATAGGTATAAAATAATCATTTTTATAAATTATTAGAATCACAAGAAATAGAGAATAGTTATAAGCAGAAACCTAGACATAGTTTTCATAAATTAATTAGGTTTTATCTTAGATTTAATTAGTTTTTGGGAATCATTCATGACATATGTTACATGTTAACACACAAGTTTTTGCTTATACTTTTAGTTGTTATTATTCTATCTCAAAATTCATATACACCAAATATCAGATTAGGAGCATGTTTGTGTCATATGGATACCTCTTTACTCAAGTTTTATACTAGTTTCACATATGTAATGAAAATAAATTACATTATACACATTATATACATTAGACCTAGATCATACTAAAATTTTGCACCATTTTTACACTAGAAATTAGCCTTATTCCATTTGTAGCAATTGGTTCACCTTTTTTCATCAAATTTTTCAATAGAACAATCTATTATAATTCATATAGGTATTCAAAAACTAATTCACCAATTTGGGTATACAATGATGGAGTCATTAAAACCTTTATTTATTAAACACATTCACCTTTAAATGAGGATTAAGGCATGCACAATCCAATCCAATATTTTCAATGAAAATGAAATATCTAAGGGTTTTAACCTATATAATCACCAACTTTACACCAAAAAACACAATGTTTTATCTACCTAATCATGGATGTTTATTCATTATTATTTATATATATAAGTTTATTATCTTTTACTTATTGGATTTTATCTTAATTAACGACTAATTTGATACATGTTTCATTTCAAGCTCACATGAAGCACAATTTAGCATTATGATCTACATTCAAGAATACACTTAATGGGGAATTTCAAGTATGAATTTTTATTTTAATTATAGTAATTTTGTATTTTTTAATTAATATAATATAATGGGTGATAATGTAGATGCATACATTAACATTTAAGCTAAAACAATTCACTTGTGACCACCCTTTTTACAAACTTAGCTTATGCCTTATTCCATGGCCTTTTGACCACTTTCCTTCATTTTCCACATGGATGACCCATTATTATAAGAAAAAAAATGATTCCCAATGTCCCTATTCCTCATGGAAAATAACTCAAAATTATCCAAATACTATTCTAGACTAACATATCATCAAAGTTTACTCTTAGGACAATAACTCACAATTTGGACATCAGTACTCATAATAGTGTCATGTTCCACCTTGTCATCCCACCAAATAAAAACTAATTTCTCAAATTAAAATTCATATAATAGAAAATATCACAATATTAAAAATCCCCATCTAAAGGACTCCCCTATTAATCACTATAAACACACATTTCAAGTCATTTTGTACACAAGAGGCTTCCATTTTGAAAGGCACTAGAGTTTTAATCATACATTGAGAGAAAAATCCCAATTTCTCCCAAAAATTAGTACAAAAAATCCTATTATTCACAATTTAAAGTATAAATACACTTCCAAGGTATAAATTCATGGATGAAGCATTTAATCACCCCAAGATTTCACTAGCATTTATAATTTTTCACTAGTATTTCACACACACCATCATAACATGGGAGAACTACACAGAGTTTGATCCCTCTTAGGAGTACTGATAATCCCTTTTACCCCATGATTTAATTTATATTCTTGGTATATTGAGCTAAAGGTCAAGTGAATGAGAAAATAGATAATGATTTTCATGATGGATCAAAGGCTCCTTCATAGTCCACATAACACATAGGTTTAGGTTAACATGTCATATAAATATCATAGATCCATCACCTACATAACACTAGTGATACCTACCTAGACAAAAAATTCCTACACCCCTGTTCAATTACAATGCTCTTGTTTAAAGATCTTGTAAAACCTTGTTTTAGACATGTAATCAATCAACACAGTTTCTTAGTTAGATAAGTATCAAATATAGTACTACAACCTAGTTTTCCATTGAAATTTTATTTATTTGGTACTTCACTTTTTTTATAATAATTATAAATATATTAAGTTAAAAAACTAGTTAGTGTCATTTATTGCATATCTATAGCATTCTAATTTTACTGAACTACTTATCTTATCCAAGCAATTAATTCACTTATTTTCTAATGTTTGATAAAAAAAATGACACAACATAAATATTTGGCTACATGTTTGGTGTAAAAACACTAATTTTTGGTCACACCAACATTGACTTGATAGGTGGTATAAATGATCTCAATTCAACTACATTATATATCTATCATATTTGGTTAGGTCCCGTGAACTTGTCTTGGAATAATAAATATACTATTTATTTATCTACTATGAAGGCTAACTATCATGGATCTGTCATTACTGGCTATAAATTAATTTGGATTTGGTACATGCTTTTTGAGTTTGTATTTTTTAGGGCAATCCCATAATGCATTAGTATGATAATTTGAGTATTATCCATATCATTCATAAGCTATTGGATCACCAAAATAAAATATAAATTAAGATACATATACATTATATTTAATAACTAATACAATACAAGGTCATAATTTTATCTCAAGTATTTGTGAATATAATATTGGGTTGCAAACATTTTCACAAATCCCTTACTTGAAGATAATTGTTTTTCATCTCAATAAACTTTTAGGAGTGAAGTAATGTCATAAAGGGGTGATATATTTGTGATTTATCCATTTTTACATTTATTAAAGCATATCCTAATGGGGAATTTTCATGTATTTAATAATAGATACACTTGTATTTAGTTTAATATCCACTTATTTTATTTATTTTTAATATAATTAATGGGTATGTGCTAACTAATGCATACTTATCCATACAATTATATTAGATAATATTAATAATTAATCTATTTTCAATAATAATAGGAAAATATTTTCTTTAAGAATACTTGTTTTATAAGTAATCTACTCTCCAAACCCTAACCCTAAACCTAGCCTCCTTTTTATCTATTTATGAACATATAGAGCTAGTGGGTGAGGGTATTGTGGCTAAGAAATATTATTATTATATTGGTGAATTTATTTCAAAACTCTTAATCAAAAGATTTAACAAAGCTACATAGATAAATTTGTATGTTGTATTTCTTTATCTTTCACAAATTTATTTATTCCATGCATGTGGGTGTTTGTAATAAAATGGTTTCATCAATTCTATAACATGTTTATAACTATAATAAAAATTAGGTAGAGGAAATTCATCCTTAGGAAAATCATTATTTAAGTCTCTAAAGATAGTAAAAATCCACATTCCCGTATAATTTAAGGCCCAAAGATAATGTTGGGGATCCATTTTGAATAATCATTAGGTCATATGAAACCAACATCAAGTAACTTTTTTAATTCATATTTGATCAATAAAGAAACCTTAATATGCATATTTATAATTTTTTATTGACTATTTTAATATTGTGATAAAAAATATGTTTTAAATAAAAATAGAAAGATTGATACTACAATTATTCATGTAGGACCATACAACAACAATAATAAAATCATGTAATATTTCATTTTGAATTTATTTTTACTCAAGATTTATTAAGACACTTAATATTAAAATTTTAGGCTCATCACCATTTCCAAGACTAAGGTTTATTGTTACTTTGTTCAATATTGTAGATCAATATTTGACATATGGTCTGGTCAAAAAGCATTTGTATGATGTATTGGGATGTTTGTGTCAATGAATGAGAGCATAATCTCCCCAAAATATGTGTGATTGTTCAAATTAAAATGAAACATATTCTTATGATGCTATTTTGGTAAATCTACAAATGATCCCAAATATTATTCAAGTAATTCATTATTATAGAAAACATCAATAAGTGTAATCTTAGGTGAATCCCCCTCTTCAATAAATTTAGGATGTACATGTCATAAGGTTGTGATAGTATTTACATTCGGCATGCTATTATTATTGAAATCAGATAATTACTTATGATGATATTTATTTTATAAAACTCCCATTATTCCATTGGAAAGGAATATATTTAAAAATATAATACTTATTTTATCCATTAACTTTTATAAATCAATGAGAAGTAAAAATAATAGGTTTTATGATACCTTGTTCATGTATATCTAAATTTATATGAACATTTTAATGCATATCCATTTTTTCTACAAGTAGCCCTAACTATAATAAGAGATAGTTTTAAATTACTAATATTATAATAAGTGTATAGTATATGACTACATTTATCTTTATAGGATGGCACATTGATATGTATATATGATTGAAAATGTATACCAATATAGTATTGTGGGGTAAGATAAAGTTGACCAATGTCAAAAGTACTCATGTCATCTATATATTCCTTAAGGCCAATTGGAGTAAATTTTACCTTTAATAAATGTTTATATATATTATTAGTTTGAGTTCCAATATCCTTTAGATTTTATTACATTAACCCCAATAATATGTAGTTAATTATTCTATTGGAATAATTAATTATGGTACCTTAATAGATGGTATTTGTGTATTAAGTTGTGATATGACTCTCTCATTTGTTTCTCACTAGTTTATAAAAATGAAAAGGTGCATCATCCAAGGTGTATCTATGTAAGATAGACATTCCATATTAAGAATTGATTAATAATATATGGATACATGGAATAATAAGTAAAATTTTATAAATCAAACCATTATTATCATTAGACATTCAATAGGTATGGTTTATGGTCCATTAATAATCTTCAATGTAATTATTCCAAGAGCCTTCCTTTGTTTATTTTCAAAGCCTTTTATAATCATATAAAAAATTGTGAGATCATATATTATAATACCTAATGCACTATAAAATATTTTACTATAGAAATTTAACCCTAAATTATTCCAAATAAGGACCCTTTTAGTCTCTTTATTGTTGATGATAACTTGAATGTACAATGGTAAATTATGGTCCAAAATATCCCTAGAAAGTAAGTCCTTTGACTCAAAATATATGAGGTTTTCATTATACATCAAGGTTTAAATCACATATGTTATGTATCCATGTTGGTATCATGTGTAAAATTAGTATCACACAAGGCCTCATAAATTATATCCTTATAAACATTGTACAGTGTAAGAAATTAAAAAATAGATATCTAGGAATGATTATTATTAAGTTGATATATGATATATTAATCCTTAACTACATGGAATATAGGCCTTGGGGATTGAGGAAGATTAGAAAGGGTTTAGAAATATATATTAAAACATATACTATTGTATTGTCTAAGATGCAATTGTAATAATATTTTGTATGGATAAATCACACCTTATGTTTACATCAATATCCTTAACTTATTTATATGACTCAATAAATATTAATATTTTTAATGGTTATTCTCAAAATATGGTTTGTATATTTTTTTCTAATGTCCCTAAATAAATAGAGATTACTAATTATCCTAAAAATCCTTACTTATATAAATTATAAGGTGGATGGCATTAGTGAAGGTTTGTTCATTGTAATATTCCTTTGAGAAGAGATAGTGACCATTCTACACATCTATGATTTAATATATATTTTTAATCATTCCATGTTAATAATATGTCTTTTTTGATTTAGAGTTATACATATATGCATGCACTACAAGTGAATGTCTTTATTTTTTTAAAGCTATTCTAGACCCATTTACAAATTTAACATGGTATCAAATTTTCTATATAATATTTACCTCTTTTATTTAATTTGAGATCTTAGAATAATCTTATTTTTTGAGAAGTTATTTTGGTTCTATGTGTTTAATATATTTATATAGTAATTATAACCAAACTATCATGTCCAAAATTCTTGATAAAGTCTATCAAGACTTGCATTTCACAGACCCATAAAGAAAAAAAATAAAGTTTGATCTTATGAAATGATTATTAACCTAATTTTTGACTTTTGTTTTTCATATATGTAAATTTTGGAGATCCATGGAGAGATTATAATCCCACAACCACATCCTAAACATATTATCAAGCTAGTTTTGATTTATGTTTCACCTAAATAGAATCCTAGAGAAAATGTTATCAAGGTTAGACTTTGGATATTAATGGCATCTTTACATAATTATTTTTCATAATTAATTAATTTTAGGTTTCTTTAATTTTTTTTAACACATTTTCAATTTTTTTTAAAATTCAAAATTTTAAACTAAATAAAATACCTTGTATCTTGAAAAAACCATAATTTCTTCTTATGGACCCTATTCGAGTGTTATTTTTTTGAAATACACACATCAATGGAATAAATTTTAACTCACTATCCTTCACCTGGGAGATATCTAGGAGGGTATCTTAAATATACATGTTTCTCCACCTTTTTCTCAAGACATGTGATTTTTCAAGATCATAACTTCATATAGAGTTGGAATTGAATGATGGTTTAAATACATCATATGATGTTTTATGAGAAATAAAATATGACATCAAATTTGAAATTTGGTTTTTTATCTGAAAGGCAACACCTTGGTGAAATAAGTAGTGCTATATATCTTTTAGAGATTATATTTTTCATATATAGAAGAATTTTTTATTGATATTTTTTTTAACTACATATTTTTTTGAGAGTAACATAGTTATTTATTTTTATTTATAGTTGTACACACACACACACACACACACACACAAACACACACACACACACACACACACACACACACACACACACACACACACACACACACACACACACACACACACACACACACACACACACACACACACACACACACACACACACACATGTATACATACATACATGTGTGTGTGTCTAATAGGCTTCAATTTTGTATTAGATATGAACTTGTGATCATCGGACCCTCAATACACTATGATTTTATGACCACATTGGATGCTCATTCTACACATCGACACCGCTCGAGCTATTTTTTTAATAGTTTCAAATGACACACTTATTTTGAATTTTTCAAACATAAAAAAAATAGTTTTTTTTCATTTATCCCTAATGTTAAAAATTTATCATTTTCATAGATTTTTTTCCATAATGATATAGTCAAATTTATCACTTTTATAATTTATAGGCATTTTCCAATTAGTATTTGATACCTTTACACATATGTGATACACATTGGAATGCTAATTTTATATGATCCATATTAAATATGGTAGTACTAGGGTTGAATATTATTTAAAACTTACATATAATATTGAAAAGTAGATTTGTTCTATTATTTAGGTTTTGGCCATTAATCTTAAATATTAAAAATGTGTCATTTTTAGAGTAAAACATGTTGACATAATTATATTTATACTTTGATCAATTTTATAATTAGTATTTGATACCTATAAATATAGGGGATAAATTGTAGAAAAAAAATCAAAAGAGAATAAGGGTAAGGCAATAAAGGGGGTTCTATGGGAAAAAGTGAGAAGACATTAATATTTTTGGTCCACATGCATCCAGTTACATTTATAAATATTAGCAGAGGTTCCTAATATTTCATCAGAACATGATAATTATAGGGATAATTGTGTGAATCAAATTATGAAATATGAGATAAAATAAATAATCAAATAAAGATATCATTTCATGAAGAAAACATAGATTATTAACTTAATAAATTATAATAATCATAAAGATCAAGATTAATTATGGAAGAGGTAGGACATTATTAACATAAATATGAATAGAAGCCATTCACATTTTTCCAAATATGTGAGTCAATGAACACCCATAGAGGAAAGCCATAGTAAACTTAGTTAAATATATCTATTAATAAAACTATCAAAGCATAGAAAAATAGTTATCTAATAATATCTATAGAATAATGAATTATCTATTCATTACAATAATTCTAACCTCTCTCTTACATTTGAGAAAAACATATATATATACTTGAATCTCAATTTGTTGTAAATTCATTGATATATTATTTAAGTAAATATTCTTGTGATGCAATTATAATAACCATGCAACAATAAATCCAATGTTATATTTATTTTTCAGATATGTCCAAACATGCAATTGTGTGCTCATATTTACCCACTAACACTTTCTTAGACTTAATAAGTTATTTCATCCTAAGAAATATTAGAGATAGGTAGCTTGAGGACTTTAATAACTAGATGAAATTAAAGGAATGATTCAATACAACTTGTAGGAACCACATGAGGTGCCATTTATTATTTTTCACCTTGTGTGCACTACTTAGCCACCCTTTCAGGTTTTCAACTAAGTAGTGGACTTCCCTATGACCCTTAAATTTTTTTAATATTCTGACCCCACTTGTCATGTTGAATCATCCTCTATAAAAATTAGAGAGAAAAAATTCAAAAAAATTACTGCACACTAGCTAAGTAGCAGGTGTTAGCATAGGCAAAATGGTTGAAGATGAAGAATCATGTCATAGGTTGAGATTATTTACTAAGAATATATGACACACTCTTTTTATATTAAATAATTAACTTGAGCTCACTTGGAGGGATGAATTTTAGTGAGT
The DNA here is from genome assembly GCA_037957365.1 of Torreya grandis. Classification (NCBI taxonomy): domain Eukaryota; kingdom Viridiplantae; phylum Streptophyta; class Pinopsida; order Cupressales; family Taxaceae; genus Torreya; species Torreya grandis. The sequence goes on along the minus strand of JARHVA010001606.1, from coordinate 396,008 downwards.
TCACCAAAGGTGTAATCAAACTATCAAAGCCAGACAAGTCTACCTTGTAAACCTTATAGTAAAGCATAAGCTTTTGAATGAATCATAGTAGATCTCATAATTGTCCTTGTAGAATAATCAGTGACTAGATGTCATCATCCACTATGAGATGCAAAGTAGCTTTGGTAGTGTTGAGACATTAATTAATATATTGTTAGAGATAAGTTAACTTGTTGTTATGCCACTATGCTTATAATCTAGGGAATGTACTTTTTAACACCTAGTTTTTCCATGTCTATAAATGTGACATGACTAAATCTCATGCATTACTAGACTCTTATAGTGATGCATCCATCTCCTTAGATATTGTGGCCTAATTCTACATAGTGGCCTTGGCTTTGTTTGCCTCCCTAAAGTCATTTTGTATATCTCCCTAAATGATATTGAGATATTCATTCTAGTCTAGAAACTATTAGGATACTTGAGTTCTTTGGATTGAGGAAACAATCAAAACTATTGATATGATTCAATAAAGTTAAAAAAATGCTAAGTCTCTACTTTGATGGCTTGGACCTATACCTAGATTTAATAAACCTTTTGAATGTCCTTTCAATCCTTTACCAACTACATAAGGATAAGGGGAAACTATTAACAATTTAAAATAACTTGGTTCCTGATGACCTATGCACACAACCCTAGAAATGTGTTCTCAATTATCATGTTGGAATTATGAATTTGTTGCATCAACACTGCATTATCCATTTGAAACCTTTCCACTTATGTTTCCAATGATTTTGTTTTTTGTGTGATAAATTCTTGGAATACAAGTACTCATTGTAGATTTTTTGGAAATATTAACTATGACAGATATAAGGAGGCCTCAGTGGTAGGTGGTACAAGTGATAATGATATGACTCACATGGCTACAAGTGCTTGTCACAATGGTGTGATTATAAATGAAAATTTTATGCACTAGGAATGTCGATAAGGGACATCCCAAAGCTAAAGATTTTATAATAGCTATGTTATAGGAGAGTCTTGTGGCTTCTCAACAGTGGGAATTTTTTGTTACTTTTCTTGTGATTCCTCTTTAATAGCTTCTTTCATCAATCTATCATCCTCTACTTTTGGTATGTCCTCAACCATGTCCTAATTTGATTCTTTAGTAGTTTATCACTCTTACACTTGATCTATTTGTTACACCTCATCATGTGTGTTCCTTGTGTTCTCCTCTTCCTCTAGTTTCTTCTTCTTCACCTATTCATTAGCTTACTTATTCTTCTTATATTATGAAGCTAGTTTTTCAACATTGTTACATATTCTACATAAATCATACACTTTGCATCAGGTTATTTAATCTTATTATATTGGTTAGCCTCCTCCTTTTTCTTATTCACCTCTTATGCCTTTGTGTTCTAGGTTGTAACCTTAGCCTCTATCAGTTTTTACTTATCATCATAATTTCTCATGTAACATTACTAGGTGTCAATATCCTATTTGAGAGCCTCAACATCATCTGATTATTTTTGGGCTATGGCCTATTACTACCATTATTCATCTTCCACCTTATTTCAAGCCTCCTCTTTCATTTGAATTTTCTTCTCCATGTGCACTTTAGGTGTTTTCGCCCTCTATGCCTCCTCCTAGGCTATTTATTATTTCTCTATGTTTGTTATTCTACCACCAGCTTCTTAATATCCATGATATGATCTTATTTGGATGAGGGAATTATTGTACCCTATATTATTTCCAAATAAACAAAAGTTTTCATCTTACTACTAGTAAATAATTTTGATTTGGTTTGTTGTGTAATATTTTTTTTTAGTTATTGTTACTCATGTGTTATACATTGTGGTGACTCATTTTTCATAGGCTACTCCTCTATGGTAGTAAACTCTCTATAATTATCACCAATTATTGGAGGTACCTTGACCTCCCTTCACACTTTACACCTATACAAAAGGGTCTCTAGGGGCTCTCATTATGTGTTGTAATTGGGTCGAATGGAGTAGAAGTATTTAGTTGGCACTTTTCAAAAAATTATACTAAAATCATTGCTCCTTAAATTATTATCCTATAGTGTCAACTATGATAGGAGGACAATCAAGGATGTCAATCCATAGTTATTTTAGGACCTATTTCCACACTTGTACCATGCACATTGATTTCCAAAATAAAACCTCCTTTTCATCTTAGCACTCATATAGGTCCCCACCCATGTCAATAAACATTAATTGATATACTTCCTATTGATTGGACCCCATTATTAGAAAGTAATAGAGAGTTATGATCATTATCACCTAGGGATCATCTAGCCATGTAGTAGTGATGCATGTTTTTATCTTTGGTGGAGGATGGGATTGGATTTTTTCCATTGATTTTGTATTTTCCATCTAAATCTATGATGTGATAGGATCAGGTTGTTATAATATTAGTATTGAAGTGCCTAAAGGTACCATCTATAATGGCATTACATATATTTGATTTCTCAACTTATTTTCTTATAGTGTCAACTATGATAGAAGGAGGACAATCAAGGATGTCAACCCATGGTTATTTTAGGATCTATTTCCACACTTAAACCATGCACACTAATCTCCAAAAGAAAAACTCATTTTCATCTTGGAACTCATATACGTCCCCACCCATGTCAATAAGCATTACTTTATATACTTCCTATTTATCAGTCCCCATTATTAGAAAGTAATAGAGAGTTGTGATCATTATCACCTGAGGATCATATAACCATGTAGCATTGATGTATGTTTTTATCTTTGGTGAAGTATGGGATTGGATTTATTCCATTTCTTTAATCTTTTCCCTCTGCATCTATGATGTGATAGGATCAAGTTATTATGCTATTAGTATTGAAGTGACTAAAGGTACTATCTATAGTGGTATTACATGACATGTAGCTAATGTTTTATATATGTTAAATTCCTTCTCAAAAATATACATGTTGATAAAGAATGGTAGGATGTGACCCATGATGCCTTTGTATAGTTTGGTCACCACGACATGTTGTCCCAAGTAATCCATTACATCAAGAGGAACTCTAGGATTAAATGTGATGAGTTGGATCAAATCCTCCCACCATGCTCATAACTTTTCTTATTGTGTAAAGTATGTGCTCTATGTCATCTAGATCATATTATGAAACTCAATTTCTTCTAATAGATGACATATGGATACACCTCTATTTTAGGTGACTTCTACTATGTGAAGACCAACAAGATAACCAAGAATTGGTATTAAAAATTATGGTTCGTAGAAGTTAAGACTATATAATTATTAGTTATCAGATTAAAGACTAAGAATTAATGCTAGTTAAATTCTTAATTGAGGTGAATGATGTGGTGGGAAATTTCAATTGCCCCCATAGTATATTGATTTGTGTTCTTGGTTATTTAATAATAGCATCATGTGATGCATGCTATGAATAATTAGACTTTCTCATCAATGATATATATAATAAAGATTCACCTAGAACCCTTAGCATAAAATTCATAAACCTGTAGAAAAATTGGTGGCACTTTAGATTTATAAGCTTCAACAAATTTACCATGAGCTAGCAAACCCATGGGATGTACCATCATAGATTCATTTATGTAGATGATAACCTCATTTGAGAGATATATCTTACCCTCATTATATTAGCCTAAAAATAATTACATAATCTCACTAAGTTCACTAAAAGTTGGTTATCAGATTAGGTGTTCAACATACATAGAATGAAAGTGATGTGGTTGTGACAAAGTGAGGGGATACATGCCTTGGAATACCTATATAATTAACAACATTTACTCAACAACTTTGATGAATTATAAATAATCTAGGTCTGAAAACTTAGTTTTTTATTGATCTAACCCAATGCCTAGATCTTCATTTTGAAAATAATTAAGATTATTTGAGTGATTAGGAAGATTTAAAGCATCCATTATACGCCATTGAACTCTATCATGGTGAAAATAATATAAAACTTATTCTCTTCACTCAAGGAGATGTAAAAATGAAGAGTTAGTTGATAGCTTAGTTTGTACTAAGTGTAATATTCCCAAATTATGTATAAAACCTTAAATTTATAGCTCATTGCATACTCTTCTACCTTACCTAACTTTAAATGTTTTATATTATCATTTGATATTTCTTATGCATGCATAAAATGGGAAGAATCATGTCTAGTTGATGTGTCAAATTTGCTGAGCTGTCTTAACCTTTTGGTGGTAGATGTAATACAAGAGTTATCCCATAACCATATTTTCAACATGACATACTTAATAATTCCATTAGTAATGTTGATCGATGATATAATTTAGGATATTTATCATTATCTTCACCTAATTTATCTTTAATGGCTGAATTTGACCATTAACATCTATATCTACTTGAGATCCCATCATCTTATGATTTTTGGACTTAATTGAAGTTGTACTCTATCATTTTCATCTCACTATATACTAACACCTTTGATAAAATTTATAATTATTTCAATGTTATATGAATATAAATGAATTATATCTAATCTATGCACATAAAAAAAATAAAACAAACTTCACTCCAACACACAACTGAAAGAAATCATAAACTACATGGTATAACTATGCACCTTATCATATTTGTAGAGATAGATTATTGGTAGTAGGGTTTGAGCCTACCTATCTAAGTAAAATTGTGCCTTTTAAATAAATTAAGAATACCATTATTGGTTGTAATAACTCATGAATAATGTACAGACCTTTCTCTCTGATGATGAGCTTGCTAGAGAAGGCTCTAAATTGACCATCATAAAGTATTTCTGACTGATCCACCTGAAATTATTTGGTACATAGGATATTATCATGACAAGATTTATAACTATGTTTATGCACATTTAGTGTTTAATATTCTCTACATCCATATTTATCCATGTGATTTAGCTCTAGTAATCTTCTTGTCAATGATTCCTGATCACCTATATGCATAATGATTGTGATTCATACACTAGGTACTATTGACTATTTTGACCACAAGTCAAAATAATTCAAACCCCTATAGTAAAAATCATGATATAAGGATATTTATAATTTTATATAGTTTTTCAAGGTCAATTTGATGTCATTTAATATGATTTTATCCTTGGTTATAGTTAAATCTAGTCTTAAGTCATTCTATGTCATTTAGGGTCACTTTTAGAGTCATTTATGAAGGTGGTACAATTTTAATATGTTAAAAAGTGTTATAATATATTTTAAAACTTTTAATATGTCAAATTACGTATCAGGAATGTCAGTCCTATCTAAAAATTATAGGTTCCTAAATAAAATCATGAAACAATTGAAAAAGGAGTTTTGGTAGTTGTACAACTTATAGAGGAGAGTAGCACATGTGAAAACATAATTTAGTGGCCCTTAAACTTCCATGAATCCATTTACATGTTTGATATACTTTTTAAGTACCAAAAATTTACCAAAACTATTTCTCTCCTCCATCTCTCCACTAGACATGCAAAATTGGTCAACATGTCTTCTGATGGTATAACTAGTAGGAGAGGTTTCAGGTTAAATGATCTTGGTGGTGGATAGTATAATTTGTATGATTAAAATTCATGGTAGGATTTGGAATAATGTTTGACTATGCTTTATGAATCATTTTTAAGTATTTGATTGTCTTATTTTACTTGCTAATCCCCACACCTTATATGTTTTGCTTCTGTATGAGCTTGTTCATACAATCCATCTAGTTAAATTTATTACATAGGATGTATACATACTTATATAATGTTTATCATTATTTTTTATTGTTTTGAGGTGAGTGGAGGATCTAAACATTTCAAATTGTAGGCTAAGGTCACCATTGCCAAGTTGTAGACATGATCATCAACTACAAAGGTTATCATTTCCTAAAGTGGTCTCAAATGAATGTAAAATTATGTAATTTATGATTTTTATGTCATGGAAATCACTCTCCCATTCAAATTTCACTCTACAAGGCTAATATCAAAGAGGTTACAATCAAGGTTATGACACATAGTCAGTTCTCTGCCTGTAGTCAACTGAGCCATGGCATATGAAGGACCTAAACATGTTAATGGAGATTCCATAAGGATTTTACGAGTTTGAACATATTTGTACAATATTAAAAATCAAAATAAGTTCTCAAGAGATGTATGTAAACTATGATAACCATTTCAAATCTATACATTGTCCATTGATGTGCACGTACAAGTGCCTACAAGAGATAATCATGTTAAAAGGAAGTATTTGAACTAGTTTAAAGTTATTCATGGTGAAAATAATCCATTTAAAAGTTTACATAGGGTCTAATACTTACTTAATTCTCATACACCATGAAATTTCTCATGTCTTACCTTCATTATCTCATCTACAACTATGTGCACACCTATAGGTGGCTTTCATAGAAACCTAAGGATGTTGCATAGGGAGATTGAATGTGTTAGATACCTCCATTAAAGTTTGATGAGTTTAATAATGATATATCTATCATTTTTAAGGTTATAGAATGATATTTAGACTTGATTCATAGTCCATTTGTGGAGAATGAGCTTTATGGACATGTTTCCTTAAAGACATCAAAATAGAGCCCTATGTACTAATGTAGTTATCATGAAACATTATAATAGGAGGTATAGATAGATCCTAAGTATTCCATTATGAAGTCATCATATAGGGTAACACATTGAAAAATAGAGTGATTGGTTTGGCTAATAGGGTTCATGCTAGAAGGCTTCAAATCCATGCATTTGTTCACTGTATTAGGTGAGTACTCTCTGCAATAGCCTGACTCCAAATAACCTTAGTATCATAACAAGAGAATACCTTCATGTTAGGTCATAATATTGAATTAAGTAATATATTTTTATTTCAAATAACATCAAAAATGATTTAGTTTAAAGGTATTAACTGATATTACCATCTATAAGTGTGCCTTTCCCTCAAGAAGTTCATCTATAATTGATTGTAGGTACCTGTAGTCTTATGATATAGACTAGACATGAAATCATGAAAATAAGAACAATTAAATGTATTAAGTAAGTCCAAAGACCTCAAAATATATACTAGACCATATCACATAGTTTTTAAAGAGTTCAAATGCACCTACAAGATTCTTTTTGCCTCAAGAAGGTTAACTACAATTGATTGCGGTTGACGGTGCACTAGAGTATGACTATCTTAAGGTTGGCATAGCATAGGCATGACTTAAAAAAGTATATATGAATGTAAAATGGTATTAAAATACTTAAATAAGGTGTATAACATTGTACATAATGTATACCTATGTAGGTACCACCTATGATCACCTCTTTCGGATAAAAGAAACACAATCATAGTTGATTACAGGTTACCCTAGGTAGTATGAAGAGTGAAAGTTGAAAGATTTGGAGTTTTTTTTGAGTGAAACCATGTGTGATATCACCTTAAATATTATGGTATACACATCACTTGATGATCATCATAAATAAATAGAAAAAGGCTTAGTTTTAGGGGTCACCTATAGCCAACACACAAAACCCTACAGTTAGTGGGTTACACAAAGTCTGTCATAGGTTTTGATATGTTTGAGAGTCCTATTTGTATGATAAAGATATGATATTTTATAAATATGGTCTATAGGAATTACTAATTCCTCTAATGACCCTATAATGATTGAAATAACAAGAGATATTCCCTCTATTCTATCTCAGATAGAGGGCACTCCTAAAACATTATATAATATAAGTTTAGTATGAAAATGATAGAAAAGGTGAGTTGATAGGAATGGAAACCTTTTAAAATGGTATGGTGAGTTGTGTTAGATAGATGTGAAAATGAATAAGTCCTCACAATATTGATAGACCAAATAAGGTGGCCTAAACCCACAAGTATGCAGATAGATCTATTAGGTCTTGTTTAGGCGTAGTGCCTAAAAGGGTTCAAATCTCACTTTTAACACTAGGTGAAAATTATAATTCATTGGAACATGTTCATAGGGATATATAAGGTGTGTTAGAGCCTCTAGTTTTTATAAGAGGACATAGAAAAACTATTTCTTGGCTCAAGGACATGATTTAGTATGCACAAATTTCTTTAGAAAACTCAAGAGGTCACTTTGGGAAGTTCACACCTCTACATAGGCTTAAAATGAGAGCTTGAGGAGATAGGGGATGTTAAAGAAGGTATTAATCTTGAATTTTTTGGAATTTTTCTAAGGGTTTGACATCCCAAATTTATTAACAATCTTAAGAGGTCATAATTACCTAAAACCCTATAAAACCCTTGCTAAGGACTTGATTGGAAAAATGAAGGAGAGGAATATATATGAGATACCTTGAGAAATAAAGTGATTAAATATTGTAGAGGACTCCCCAAGGTTACTTCCCATAAATTTGGCTTCCACCTTACTTGTATAGATAGGGTATAAAATTGGTTTTCTTGATAGTTTTTTTTATGCAAGTAAAAAAAGGTTTAAAAATATTTAATTCACTTTGGGATGAATAATATGACCTAATATAACCCATCATGGCCATTTATTTCATCAAATAAACACACAAGTACCTCTACAAGTACCTTCATCTCAGCTAGTCCAAGCTAACATAGTGAACAAAGAATTATCACCAAGTGATAAGGTGAAAAATCTAGGTGGGAGGCCCTTTAAGGTCTAATTGATGAACCTAGAAACATGAGGAATATTGAAAAGTGTCATAAACTACCTTTTATAGATTATATTGGAAAATTGAAGACCATCTTGGTGCTAAGTGTGAAGGGTGAGTGAAAGAAGGGTGATTATGATTGAAAATAGTGAAAATAATTGGATAGAAGAATATTGATGATTAAGGACACATACAATGCATGTTGGATCATGTTTATAACCCCTCACTCATAGTGAAATTATCTCATCTATCCCTAGTCTACTATGGATCACTCAAATAAGGCCAAATGATGAAGGCAGTTTACAAGGAGCAAGTTGAAGAGTCCTACATCACACTTGAGGAGTTTCATGCCTTTAAGGGACATTTTTCCAAGTAGAATTTTCATGTTCTATTCCATATTCATTTATAATATAAATTTAACTCCTTATCTTAGCTTAATAAGTGTTTTTTTAACTCTTGGACTTCATTCCCTTCTCTCCTCTCTCAAATTCTATAACTACTAGCCATTTTGGCTCTTATTGGTTAATTCACACCATGTATGGTGAATCTCTACTCATTTGATGTTTTAATTTAACATTGAAAAATAAAATACAATTTGGTTTGATTTCATATATCATCTTGTCAAAGTGTGTGAAGATAATGTATAGTGAATAGTTAAGTGATATTAATCTATCCTTGCTTTTTCTCAATCCTTCCATGTTTGATGCAAGTTGTTACACTTTAGCAAGTCATATGAAGTGTTTTAAAGTGTATGGGTCTATTTTAAATTTTAAAATTATACTTATTCTCTAAAATTCATCTATGGATTACTTACCCTGGATAGTCCTCATACTTGCCACCTCCATATTGAAATAATAATGTTAGAGATTTCTAGGACTTTGTAGCTATTATTGTAGGTCTTATTTATTAGTAAAATAAGTATGATGGTCTTGTGTAATTACTTATGGTTTATCACACCCTTAAATTATCTTTTTTTCATGTATACATATATCCCTTTTCCCACAAGCAAAGAGTTAGAATAGGTGATAAGCACTTCAAGGTAAATTTAGGGAGCTAGATCTTAAACATAGAAGTATACTTTTACCATAGGTAAACCCACATACATACATGTATTCCAATGTTTACCAAATCTTAGATTAGGATTTAAAAACTTACTCTAGGGTGAAATATTTGGTGAAAATAGTTATGACATGCCCGATGGGACCCATTTTCATAAAAATAACTTCTCAAGGTGAATATTGGTCTTGACAAAATTAGTTGCATATTGGTGTGTTACTTAGAATTTTATGACTACATTCAAGGAAAAATCTAGTTGTAGACAATTTTTTTTCATATATTTTCTCTCATACTTAATGGTCCTTACGAGTTAATCATGAAGAACAAGAGGATTTTGATATCCAAAAAAGTGAAGAACTCGAAGAAATAATGGATAGAAACATGCCTTCTATACCCTTAATACTAAAAATCCAATTCATATTGATGCATATGATGCCATTCCCCCAAATGCTATAAATAGCGTGCCAATATTCAATGGTGAAGGTAATGCCACACCTAGTGAACACATCAGGGATACCTCCAATTTTTGTAGTTTCCACAATGTCACTGAGGAGGATATTTCCATTAGGATCCTTGCCATGTCCCTTATAAGGAAAGAACTTTATTGGTATAGGACTATTCTTGATGCATGCATCACAACATGGGATGACATTGGAGTGTTACTAAATTTAATATTTGAAGATGAAAATGATGACACTTCACTCATACATCAACTCAATGTGATCAAAAGAGCCCCCAAGGAAATAATGCATGAATTAAATGAGATGTTTTTAAAGAATTGGTATAAGTTTCCTCCTTCCATGAGACCACTTGATAGCTTTTTCTTCCTTACATACTTGAGAGCTATTGGTACAAATATTTCCATCATGTTATAATCCATGGGTGGTTTTACTCTTCTTGAAGCATATGAACTTGCCATTAGAGATTAGAATGGACTCATTTAATCTAGAAATTTTCATCCTATAAAGTGTTAATTAATTTTCTTCATAATATTTCTAATGATACTCTAAGTGTGGCCCAAGTTCCTAGTGCCAAAACTAAGCCTAGAGTTGCTCTTAAGAAGGTAGATGATTCCATGGATAAAGATGTAGAAATTTAACTGTTGAGAGCTTACCTTAGGAAATAAAATATGAAATAAGGAATTAATCAAAGCCCCTAACCCTGTTAGCATAAATATGATAAAAAATATGGGATATTAAGAGGCAAAGGGTAGCCTAATTTCAACATGCCTACTAATGTGTACAATCCTACTTCCACCACCAACATAAGAGAAATGGTACCAGTGTATAGCAACTTGGTGTAAGGATAAGAGTGGAAAAAAGATCAATATATGGATGAAAATGAAGGAGGAGAGTAAGCTTTAGTCTCTCAAGGAGGATTTACTTCTCTTATATCACCTAAAGATGAAGTCATAATGCAAGCAAGTGAAGGTTAACAACCTCAAGGAGAAAGCTTCACCAGTTTCATAGTTAAGGACAATTTTGTGCTCAATCAATGAAATTGTATTACAAACAACATAATATCCAAGATTAAGGCTTTAGGAGGTGATGGTAATATGCCTATAAGTTCATCTAATCCTCCTCCAAGGTAGTAAAGCATGGATACAAGCATGACAGTTCCAAATACTCTTGTACCTCCTCCAAATTAGAATGTGGTAAAGTTTTCTCAAGATGTTCTAATTACACAAGTTCCAAGCACCTCCTTGCCTCTTAGGACTCAATATAAAATAATTAATTCTACCTTAAACATAGTGGATTTATTTAATAATGATTAGACATCCATTTCCCTTTAGGATGTCCTTCATATACCTAGCTAAAAAGAACTCTTACAAATATAGCTGTCCATTATCCCTACTAGTCCTTTACCTTCAAGAAATAGTCATGGAAATGTATATCTTATTAATAACCCTACAAAATTTGTTTAACCATCTACTAAGTATGATAATCCTCAACATTTTACCTCACTCTCATTATGGGTGATAAACTAGTCCATAATTGCATAGTTGATAGTGGAGCTTCTACATCAATCATGCCCAAAGTTGTAGTTGATAAATTGAGCCTAACATATGAACCCATAGTAAAGGAGTGATTTATTTATATGATAGACTTGATAAGACAATAGGGTTGATAACAAACTTAAAGGTCTTATTCAATGACTATCCTAGTTTTCCCATCCTTAAAGACATTATTGTTGTGGACCTACTTGCTCATTTTGTAGTCTATCTTTCAAGAGATTTTATAGCTAAGATAGGTGGATACCTCTCATATGACTAGTCATTCTTGGCTTTTAGGTTAATATAGGAACCAAGGTGACCATAAAAACTCATCCACTTTTAAGGTCTTACATTGAGCCTTATGTATAGGCAAGTTCAATTTTGAATTATTTAATCAATGAAAAAGAGGATTCTAATGTCGATGATTGTTCTTATTCCAATCTTGAGGGCATAATTGACTTGTTTCTAGATGAATATGGTGTAGATGATTTTGAACAAGATCCTTATGCATAATTTAAGAAAACTAACCTTGGCATCTATATCATCCCTGAAGAACCATTTGAGCAAGCTGAAGTAAGTGTTAAACATTATTTCTCACAAGATATTGAGATTAATTACTTGATCCATATATATGATGATGATAGATTGAATAACCTGATTGATCATCATAGTGGGAAGAATGATGTATTTTTGTCTACAATTAATGAAGCTTCCCTTGATGATGACATTCATGATGAAGAGGAAGATGTCTTGTGGCAAAGTTTCAATGTCATATGTCAAGAATTTGAGTAGATAGGTAAGACTAATCTCCTTTAAGAGATTTCATATCTAATGTCAAGATTGATAAAGAGCCTAATAAGTAGATTTTTGAGCGTTCCTATTGGCCAAATTTGGCCCACATATAAAGATTTTACCTAGATAGATTAGACCACTCATTTAAAACACTCTAAGCCTTCAAATATGGTCTAATAATGAGTCCCCTAATTATGTATTTCATGTAAAGAAAATACCCTAAAAATTTGGCATCTTGATGAGTTTTATATCTCAAGATATAAGCCTTCAAATATGATCTAGTAGTGAGAGACGTGCCTGGGGACATCAAATAAAAGCCACAAGAAGTAGTTGTTTGGGTTCAAAATATTTAACAGATCCTAAAATTGAATGCAATAATACTAAGTTTCAAAATAAAAATTTATAGAATCATGATCAATGGTACATGATTAATATCTCAAGTCAGCGGAACCATTAAGATCAATGATATGAGCTAAATCATGCAAATCAAGATCAATGGTGAGCATAAATTCAACAAGTTAGAGGATGTTGGGATTAAACATGAGGATGATAGGTGACATGATCATGATGAACTAAAGGATAAATGGTGTGCATTTGATCAAGTAGATCAAAGATCAATGGCACAAATTTAATTGAAGATGAAGATCAATGGTGTGAATGAAGTCAAGAATTCAATGGGCTTAGATTGCACACAAGACCACCACATGACACAAAATTGGTAACCAGATAAGGACTAGTAGTAATATACAAAAATTGAATGTGGGGTTTCCAAATGTCATAATTTTGGAAGCCCTAATAAAATATCAATAGAGAAAATTCAATCAAATTTTAGGAATCACAAGATGGTGACACATGTCCAAATATGCATTAGTCATATTTTGAAATATGATAAAGAGCATGGAAAGGATACGACATAGGCAAACACATTGGATCAAAGGGGTTTTGTGGTCCCAAATGGATGAATGCATAGTGTCTAGATCCAAATATGATTTGGGTTGAACAAGAATAAATACTTTAGTTTGAAGGCCACCATTAGAGCTCAGTTTTGACCTCTAGTTTGAAGATTTAGAACTTGTAGGAATTGTTTTTTGAGGTGATAATATGTTTCCATGATTGTGTATATTATATTTTGAAAGGGGATCCATGCGTATAATGAGTTCTTGGCTTCTATAATGTTTAGAGGTAGAATAGGTTTATTTAAATCTAATGAAGATCAAGAATAGAGTCAAACAACCTAATGGGCTTTTCATTGAGATTATGACTATTTGAAAAACAAATAAATGGGATGGGTTTTCATCTATAGTAAACCTATGTTCAAGTTTTGAATAGGGGTAGATTTATGATTATGAAATAAGTGTCTCATTTTTCAACATATTCATATCCTTGACAAAATAGGTACCTATAATCACTTAAATTAGACATAGTCATGGATCTGTTAGGTTCATGGATATGAGGATTTTGTATTTATAATGAAGGTAAGTGGAATATGGCATAGATGTCCAAGGAGATTTTGGTTTTTGTAGATTTTAGTTAGAACATTAAATTATTTTTAGAGCCTTAAGGATCTTTCCTCCTTGGAAGGATCATGACTCATCACCTTGAAAATATATTCTTATCTTCTAGTGTATTTCTCAGCCAATGAGAGGGTTCAAAGGCTATCGGGACAAATGAAGGTTAATTTGTTGATGGATGAATAGTCTTAATTTGATAAAAATGTGGTTGAGAATTCATTTAAGGGTGGTGGTATCTCATTTATTGATTAGGATTGCATGCTTCTCCTCTCTCTTCCCCTTTCTCCTATATCTCCCATTTCTTCCCATTTTAATCTCTCTCTCTAAATTTTGACTCTCACAAGGACTCTCTAATTTTTAAAGAGCTAGAGACTTTCATCTGACAAGGCTAAACTCCTATAATTTTTTTTAAGAACCACGTCTTGAATAAATAAGATAATTTTTATCTATCTCTTGCCTTTAACTAGTGTTTAGTAAGCTTGTGCATGATGGCCTTGTGAAGGAGATTCTTTCATGTCCATTGTCCTTCTTCCTTACCTATTTTAAGGTGATTTAAAGTTATTTATGGATCTAAACTTGTGTTTTTTTTCCATAAATAAATTCTTGGTTTGAGTCTTAGAATTCTTTTTTGCTTTCTTGATTGCTTGGTGAGTCTAGTTCATGGAATACTTATGCAATTAGCTATTTTGTGATATTATGCGAGCAAACATTATTTGATATTGATCTAGTGTTTGTTTAAAGATTTTGTGAGTGTCTCACTTAATTTTGGTGCATCACATTTTTATCTTTCTTAGTAGCCCTATTCCCCCTTTCTAACCCTTTTTTAAGTAGATACATAAGTCTAGGTGATCTACCAAGAGGAAGCTGACCTTCTCTGAGGGTTCAACCCTAATACAAGATACCCATAGCCTGGGGTTACTCCCATTGTGTGACTTAGTTGTAAAGAGCCTAAATAACCCTATCCAAGGGTGAAAACTAATGACATAACAATTTATGGCATGCCATATGGGACTCTTTTAAAGTGGATCAGTCAGGTTTTATGCTAGTTTGATCAATTTATAGCAGTCATAGCTTTCATGCAACAATATCTGGTGACTCTGAGCAACACTCAACATTTAGGTGTAGAATAGTATCTATATTTCATGCTAAAAGTGACTACAAGATCAAATTCTAGAGGTATTCCTTTTGAATTTTTTGAATTACCTTTAAACTTAGTAAAATGGTTAAGATCTTATAATACACATACATATAAAGGAATATTTCCTCAAACCAATTTCAAAATCTACCCCTATAAGAAGATCTTTGTTAGCTCTTTTCACTACCATGACAACCCCTAGAGCTTGTCATTTTATGTATTTCAATGGTTAGAGTCCTTTGGATCTCTACAAATATGATCATATTCTAGTATTATTTCTTAAAAGTGTTCCCTACTTCATAGGATACCAATCTACAATCCATTCTAAACACCTTAAAAATATAACCAATTTCTGTAATATTCATGATATCATTGAATAAAATGTATCTATTAGGTTATTAGCCATATATTTCAAATAAAAAGCTTTGGAATGGTATATAAAACTTATTTACAACTCCATCACATCATGGGATCAGTTAAGAGATGCATTGGGTAAAAGGTTTGAAGACAAAAGTGACAACTTGTCACTTAAAAAATAGTTAACTACAATCAAGAGGGCTCCTAATGAGGTTATGCAACACTTCAATACCATATTTAAAAATACATGGGATAGGATCCAAATATCTATTAGGCCTAATATAAACTTTACTTTCCTTTACTATCTAAAATCTCTAAATAGTGATATTGTAGTGATTATTCAGTATATGGGAGGAAGCACACTACTAAATGCTTATGAGGTGGTAATTAGAGTCGAGAATTATCTAGTAAAAATTAGAAAACTTAAAACCAGACCACCAATGCATTTATTACCTAAGATTCAACCACCTCCTATCATCATTCTTCCCCTTGCTTCCATCCCACCTATGCTAACACTTACTACCATATCTACACCAAAGTAAGAGAAGGCTTAACCTAGTCAACCTAGTGACTCCCAAGAAAACAATAATTTTTAAGAGCTTCAAATCATGTTTCAATCCTTTTGAAATTAATTAGTGAATGTGAATAGGAAGCAAGCCCACTTAAATAGATCTTATCAATCTTCTCATGAACATCAACAATAATCTTATCAAGCAAATAAGCCACTCTATAAAGGAGGTTTCTAAGGTCAGGGCCAATAATAAGGCCAAAGATAAGAGTAACCTAACTATGTTAGGTAGAAAAATTATAATCCAAATGCTACAAGCACCTCTATTACTTTGGTTCCTACTCAGATCAACATTGCTCAAGAAAGTGAGGGTACTATGCCTTGGAATTAGTCTTTTAGTCAACCCATTATCCCAAAAGCTAATTTTAATCAGGTTTTCAATGAGAAATGTCATTAGGGTGCTAGCTATGGATACAACCAAGTCCTTATGGATTAGAACATAGAAATAACCATGATGAAAAAACCAAAAGAGCCTCAATAAGGTCAAGGGCCTAATGAAGGACCAAGTGAATTGGGTGCTATAATGGATAATTATGAGCAAGAAGAGTGATATACATTTAATCAATAGGCTTTCTAGCCAAGCCTACATTTTATTGGTAGCCAATACAAGGTTCAAGACAAGGAACATGGATGGTAGTAAATAAGTAGTCTAACAACCTTTTACTACTACTCCATTACTATCAAAGCTAAAGGAACCTACTGCTGCTCTAAAAGTTCTAATGGCTACAAGGAATTAGAACCAAGGGAATGCCTTTGTCCCCAAAAACTCACAAGTTTAATGTACAGTTGTGCCTCCAAAAACATAGCCAAAGGTTGGTGGTTTTACCATCAACATTATGGAATAGAAGAAAAATTACAATGTGAGTGTGTTAATGTGGGACATCCTTTCTATGCCTGGTCAGGTGGAGATCCTTCAAGAGGGTTTATCAAAGATCAATGTTTATAAGAAACAACCAAGAAAGGAAAATGTGGTCCTCACCAATGAAACCAAAGGACCTAATGAAGGGAAATCAAATATTATGGTCAAGCCTCTTCCCTTTTACATCTTTTTGATCATTGGTAACTCCTTAGTACATAACTACATGGTAAATAATAGAAAAATTACTTTAGTGATGCCAAAATCAATTATAGATCAACTTGGTTTGAAGTATGAACCCCAATATAAAGGAGTTTTGTAGCTTGATGGGTCTTCCACCAAACTAGTTGGAATCATCAAAGCTCTCAACATGACCCTGCATGTTTATCCTAGTGTTTTGGTGGCTCAAGATGTGTTGATCTAAATGTGTCTTCTCATTTTGCTCTATGCTTATCTAGAGATTTCACAAAAAAATTGGAGGTTATCTAGGAGTATATTGGCCCTATATGGATTTTAGGACAAGGTATGGGACTAAGGTATCCACTAAATATAAGCCTATTGTAGTTTCATATTGAGCCTTATGGGCTTGATAACTAAAACATCAATTATACCATCCTAGATGATGGTAATCACTTGGTTGGTCAAAAACTAAAAACTCATCCTAAGGAGATACCTAATATGTTTGTGGATGAGTTATGGAGTGAAAAATAGTCAATTTAACCTTTGAAAGGCATTGTGGAAAGGGACATGGGAGTCTACTAATTGCATGAGCAGATTTAATCCATACCATCCCTCACTAGGCCATATGAAGATACTAGTGGTTTTTGGAAGTTGTTCTTTGATGGATCAAGGAGAAAACATGGAGTAGGTATAGGTGCAGGTACAGGTGCAATGCTAGTATCTCCATCTAATGATAATTACTTCTCCTCTTATATTTTCTAATTTAGTTGATCTTGCAATGTAATAGAGGATGAGGGCCTTATTCATGGCCTTTAATGGGCTGGTAGGAGCAAAATCAAGTAGTTACAAGCACATAGGATAGTGAGATGATAATACATCAAGTTATAATCTTAAATATCACAAAGAATCCCTTGATGAGATCCTAAAATCAAAGAGTTTTGGACATTCTTAAGGATTTTGAGGGCTTTAATATCTAAGCAGTGCCAAAGAACTAAAATCAACATGCTGATAGGTTGGCAGCTATGGGAGATCAATTTGACCTCCCAAATGAATTAAAAAAGTCCAAAGTTCAGCCACATGTTAGAGTTGTAGTAAGACCATTAGTGCCAGATAATGAAGCTTGTTGGCAAGTCTTTGATAGTGACAAGCAAATTACTTATTTCTTGCAGTAAGAAGCATAGTTTTCCTTAATGAAGCAAGATAAGTTTCAACATCAATATGAAGATCAAATTTTTCATCTAAGGTCTAAGAAGCTTCTTAAAGGGCTGGTCACCCTTGAAGTTTTTTTCAATGAGGGATACCATATGAAGAAAGATAAGGTAGTGATGTTCATGGATGAGGAGAAATATGAAAGAGTTATTATCCTCAAAGGCAATCTCCTCAATCTTGGAAAGGTAATCACTAAGGATGAAAATCATGCTTTCATTGAGCTTTGTAAAGAATATGTAGACATATTTTCTTGGGAATATAATGATATGAGAGGTTTTACTCCCAAGCTAGCCTAACATAGTATATAATTGGAGGCTAATGCCAATCTTGTTAGGTAGAATCAAAGGCCTATCAGCCAAAAAATTGAAGAGCTTATGAGGAAAGAATTGAATAAATTAATTGAATCTAGTATCATATTTCCCATCAATCACTCCTCATGGGTAGCCAACTTGGTGCCTGTAAGGAAGAATAATGGGGAGATCTAATTGTGTGTTGACTTTAGGGACCTAAACATGTTGGAGGTATAATCACTAATAGGGGGGTGAATCAGTGATGTAAGATATTTCAAACTTAAATTGTAATCCTTTCAAACTCTTAATCAATGATCACATGCATTCATAAAGCAAAAATATGTTCATAATAATGAATAAGAAAAATGATGCAAGATGAAATAAATAACACAAGATCTATGTGGGAAATTCTCTTTTAGAATAAAACCCACTCTCAAGACTATAAACCCATGGACTACTTGTCCTATAAGATTATCAAAAACATGAGACCTTTTAGTGAAAAACCCACTTCACAAGGAACACCCAACCCTAAGCATGAATGAGCACCCACTTGTTCTAGATGTTGAGCACCTATATAACACCTATGAAATCAATAGCTCCAAAATTTTGATTGCATTTCAATCTTATTAGAGAAATAATTTATAACATCTCTCTTTCAACTTGTCATACACACTCAAACTTGATCATACAAGAAATGAATCCAAACACCCCTTTTGGATCACTAGGCTTCTTCACTCATCCTCAATCTACTCTGTACTTTAGTCCATCCACTAAGCACACTCCCTCTAATCTCTTTCATTCATCTTTATATTTTTATCTCTCAATTCATTCACATCAAGTCTAGAAACCATTACCTTGGTCTTCACCTTTTATAGAGTATTCATGAATATAAACATCTAGGTCAGCCATAAAACTTGCCTTAACCTTTAAGACATATAAAATTCTAATACATAGCTCAGATTCATCCTCACAGGTCAGCCGTAGTATCCATATGTCACATTTAATAAACTATACCTTTCAATTAGGTGTTAGTAGCCCTTATAGGTCTCATAGAGACCTATTCATTCATTTAACACTTTATAGAGAAAATTAAGAACATAGGATCAATTTCAAATACTTTGGTCTACTCCATATAACCCTTATGACATCTTTAGGTGATTACTCCCACCAAAACACTCTTCTGCTAAAACTCAAATTGCTTAAACAATATTATGTACACCATGAACACACAAATAGTCAACTTTAAAGCTCCATAACTTTGATTGTACAAACATTCTGAATTTCTAACTAGATTCTCTATATGTGCCTTGAGTTATTTATAAAATTAATTTTAATCCCTCAAGAAATTTGTCTTGGATCAAAAGATATAGCTCAAAAACTAAAAACTAGTTTTCCTTCACTAATTTGAATATTCAAATTCCAATGGTCATTATTTAGACACTATACATCGATCACTTTAACCTCATCTCATGTTTCCTAGAAACTTTGGATAAATACACACCATCGATCTCCTTTACAGTAGCATAATATTTACCTTGAAATGTTCACCATTGATCTTAGATCAGATCTCCCATGATTATGCCATTTTATAGTTCTATATGGCTTCTGCACATTTGACTCTGTGACTTGATCCATAGTATTAATATTTATCTGTACAAACACCCAAAAAACATTGATCTTATGTCAACTCAATGAGATTTAGACACTTGTCAAAAGTGAATTTAATTAGGAACCTTTGAAAATTTTACTTCACATTCACCCTTGAATCAAGATCTAGATGATGAACTCTCACCATTAGATCTACTAACTAGTTGACCTTAGACTTCAACATAATTAAACTTGATGATCTCTAGCCCATCATAGTATGAAAGAGAAAATTTTAAGGTTTATAAATTGAGCTATAAAAAACTTCAATATTCCAAATCTTTAGGGCATATTATTGGCACTATTGACAACATCTCCATGAAATCCTTTAACCTTGGTTAACTTTTTGAGTACCTAAAATAAATGCACAAACTTTTTGGTTCATTCATATATGTATGACATGTAGTGATGGTTTGGCTTATCTTAAGTGATAATATGCATGTTTATCTTTCAAAATGATCAAGTGACACACTAGAGCTTCACCAAGACATCTATGGATGCATTATAACTTCTTCTTTGTCCTTACAAAATTGCATATGTGCTATATATTCTCCAAGCTATCAAACACAACTTATTTATCATTAATGCATTAATATCCCATGATATATTTGACCTCAATGAAAAATTAACATCAATGACCATGCTCAATAATATCCCCCTTTGTCATTGCTGGTAAAGCACCCTTACAATGAATTCTTACTGATTTGAACTTCTTCATTCTGATCTTTCTCCCCCTTTGAGATTAATGATAAAGGGTATCTTACTCAACATGACAACAATCATTCCTTAACATCATGTATGAATTCAAATACTATTTAATATGCTCCTAATACTTACATACTTTCAATAATATGAATCAATTTCCCCCCTTTTGACATGCACCAATCTAAACTTGGACATCTTTGATCCTTAGACCTGACAAACTGCACATAGAGCTTATAAAAATCCCCCTAACATCATTCTCATTTCTTCAATCCTCTAAAACTATCTGAGTTATGTCCCCACAACTTCATGCTCAATCTAAAAAATATAATCCTCAATAAGTATTCTTAATGAACTAGGTCTGCTAGCAACACTTCAACAAAAAATTGCCCTTTATCCTCTACAAGCTATCATGGTTTAGAACCTTTTTGAAAACACTCTCATGGAACCATGACATACACAACTTTTCATATACATAAATTTGATACCTTATTCATGATAACAACAATATGACAACACATTCTCCTTCCACTTAAATGACCTTTTAATGATTCATAGACAAGGAGATGGCTCCCAAGCTTTGTTTTAGATACCCAAATGTGACCTTTGTCAATAGTTTAATGATAATGTATGCAAGTTGTTCTTTTGTAGACATATATTATAATTTAAAAATTTGATTACTTACTTGTTCTCTTAATAAATGATTTATAATAGGAATGTGCTTAGTTTTTGAGTGCATAACAAAATTCTTAGAGATACTAATTACACTAGTATTATCACAATAGATAGGACAAGGTCCATTTTGTCTTACTGTATAATCTTCTAAGGTTTGTTTCATCCACATTACCTAAGTATTAAGGGAAGCATCATCTATATACTTAGCTTATGCAGTTGATAGAGATATATAGGCTTATTTTTTTCTTAGCCAAGACACCAAGCATTCACCCATGAAGAAGATACCACCATTGGTACTCCTATCATCTACACATCTTGCCCAATATGTATCAATTTATGTCTTTAGAGTAAATTATTTAATCCTAGGGTACTATAAACCATACTATATTATGTTCTTCAGATATCTTAAGATTCTTTTGATTGCTTTCAAGTGAGATTTTCTAGGATTAGATTGAAACCTTCCTACAAGGCCCACTGCTTGTATGATATCAGGCCTAGAAGTAATAGAGTATAAGATACTTACAATCATGGATCTATATAAAGTTTGATCAACTTTTGGTGAGTCATCTTGTTTACTTAACTTGATTATAGTGATCATTGGAGTAATCATTGGCTTAAAATCCAACATGTCAACCATTCTTAGCATATCTTCGATATATTTTGCTTGTGAAATGAATATCCCTTTACTAAGTTGGTTAATTTTTAATCTTAAAAAGAAATAAAGTTATCCTAGTATTGGCATTTAAACTCAGTGTTCATATCATTTGAAAACTCTCTACTCATGTTTTCATTATCAGAACCAAATATTATGTCATCAACATATACTACTACTAGTAATTTATGAGTACCATCTATCTTGATATATAAATTACTGTCAGTTATCCTTCTTTTGAATCCTTGGATCAATAAATACTTGTATCATCTATCATACCAAGCTCTAAGAGCTTGTGTAAGACCAGATTAATCCTTATTTAGTTTGTAAACATCATATTTATTACTTGTCATTAAAAAACCTTCAGGTGGCTCAATATAAACTTCTCCATCTAAGTTTCCATTCAAAAATGTAGATTTCACATCCATTTGGTAAAATTTGAAACCTTTGAAGCTTTCATATGATAGAAAGAGTCTAATTGATTCCATTCTTACTATAGGATCAAATGTCTCATCAAAGTCCATTCCTTTAACTTGAGCATATCCTTTACACACTAGTCTATCCTTATTTATTGTGACCTCTCCTTTCTCATTCATGTTGTTTCTAAAAACCCACTTAGTTATTATCAAATTTTTATCTTATACCCTACAAAACAAATCCCATTTTTCATTTTTTACTATTTTATCAAGTTCCTTCTTTATGGAAAATTTCCAATTGTCATCTTTACTAGCTTTTAAGAAAGTTTTGGGTTCAATCTTGGATAACAAAGATGTGTTTTGTTGATTCTAATTGATCAACTTTCTCTTCCTAGTATGCAAACTAGCATTCACATCTCCAATAACTTGGGAAAATGGATGATATTTATGTATTATCTTAGAAGGGAATTTAATATCTTGTCGTACTTCTTCATCATTTCATTGATCAAGCATGATTTCATTATTTGAAATAACATACTCAGGAGTGTCAATTATCTACAAACTGGGCTTCTTGATGTCACCTGACTCTTCAAATCTCACATTAGAGATTTAAATAAATTTGTGGAGTCTCATATCAAAACATATATAAGTAAAAATTATGGAAGAATAACCCAAGAAGATGCCTTCATCAGATCTTGAGTCAAAATTTCCAAGATATTCTTCATTCCTCTTGATAAAATAATTACCCCCAAATACTCTAAAGTGTTTGACATTAGCTTCCCTATTTTTTCATAGCTCATATGGTGTCTTATCACTATTTTATCTAACTTATCATCTATTTAAGATATAAATATAAGTATTGGCAGCCTCTTCCCAAATACCATCTAAAAATTTGGAATCTTGAAGCATGGTTTTAGTCATCTCTAGGATAGTTCTATTTTTTGTCTCAACTACCCCATTCTATTAGTGTATCCTAGCAACAGAGTATTGTCTTCTAATTCCTTATTCCTAAAAAAATTAATTTAACTCATAAGACCAAAATTCACCTCCTCTATCTAATCTTACACACTTGATTATTGATCTTTTTTCATTTCAACATGAGTTTTAAATGCTTTAAATTTTTCAAAAGCTTATGATTTCTCTTTAATAAAAAATATCCAAGTAATTATAGTGAAGTCATAAATTAATAACATAAACTAGCTATTACCTTAATTTCTTTAAATTCTCATGGGTCCACAAAGGTCTATGTGGATCAACTCCAATGGTACTGTAGTAGAATACTCCTTAGATTTGTATTTTATTTTGAATTGTTTTACATGAAGGCATGCCTTGTAGAGAGTATGAGGAATCTTAGTGATTTTAGGAATTTGCCTCACTATTCCTTTTGAACTGATCCTTACTAAATTATCAAAGTTTAGATGCCCAAGTTTTCTATGCCAAAGCCAACTTTCATCTAATTGATTCATGAAGCACTTTTATTTATTAGATTTATGGAACACATACAAGTTGTTATCTACTTTGTGAATGTTTTCAACTAGTTTTATAGACATGAAAATTCTCACTTCACATCCTT
Source organism: Torreya grandis (assembly GCA_037957365.1). Lineage (NCBI taxonomy): Eukaryota > Viridiplantae > Streptophyta > Pinopsida > Cupressales > Taxaceae > Torreya > Torreya grandis. Next base: position 371,794 of record JARHVA010001606.1, on the reverse strand, counting down.
TGTCATGAATATTCACAACATTTCATTATTTACACATTTGGCTAACACTTATAAGATTGTGTTTCAAACCTTTTACATATAGAACATTTTTAGTTCTAGTATGACCAATATCCAAACTTATAGAGCCTTTGCCAACTATGTTATTAGATTTATTATTACCAAACCTTACTGAACCTGAATTATGTTTCTTGTGAGAAATAAATTTACTCTTGTATCTTATTTTATGAATTGAGCATCCAATTTCTATTTATCATTTATTGTTTTTATCCTCTTGAGTATGTAAGGTATTTTATACAAACATGGATTCTTCCTTTGAGTCCTGCTCTTTTCTTTGAATCTTGGTTTTGTCTTTATTAAACCATTTTATGGTGTTAATAACTTGAAAGTACTTTTTCTAAAAGTTTATTTTGCAATACTTGGCTATATGTCCCTGTTGATTGCAGTTATAGTAGAGAACCTCATTTATTCTCCTTAGATAATAAGTACAATCCTTATATCTATGACCATATTCATTATAAGTATAATAGTGTCCATTAAAAATATAAATATAGCTATTCATGTTAATCACCCCTTTAGTTTGATCATTAATACCCCAAGACATCTCATCCATAAATTCTTTTGTAGAGCTAGATTTCTGCTTGTCTTTAGATAAAAGTGCATCAATATAAGTCATAACTTTACCTTCCAATTTATCCAATCTTTAATTAAAATTTATATCAACCACAACCTAATTTTCTTGACTATTGCTTCTATTATTCCTATTTGTTCCTCACACTATAAATGCTTGCAAGCATCTCATGACATATAGCGGAAGTCAGGTCCAAATTTTTACTCCCTATCACATTATTCAATCTTTCAAACTTTTCTTTTAGACATTCATATTTTTCCCTTGAATATTTGAGTTCTGATACATCGAATATTAGTTCACCTTGAAGAAAAATCTTAGCCTCTTTGTCTTTCATTATACTTATGATCACCTTTAAGTGGTTAAACTTGTAATGAAGGTCCTACTCTGATACCAATTATTTGAGGTACAATCATTGATAGGGGTGAATTAGTGATGCAAGATATTTCAAACTTAAATTATAATCCTTTAAAACTCTTAATCAATGATCACATAAATTCATAAATCATACAAGATGTTCTTAATAATGAATAAGAAATATGATGTAAGATCACAAACATAACACAATATCTATGTGGGAAACCCTCTTGGGGAATAAAACCCACTCTCAAGCTTGTAAACACATGGATTACTTGTCCTATAATATAATCACTAATAAAGACCTTTTAGTGAACCACCCACTTCACAAGGAGCACCCACCCTTAAGTATGAATAAACACCCACTTGTTATAGATGTTGAGCACCCACACAACACCTATGAAATAAACATATACATAAATCTAGTTGCATTTCAATCTAATTGGAGAAATAATGTATAACATATCTCTTTCAACTCATCATACACACTCAAACTTGATCATACAAGCAATACATCCAAACACCCCTTTTGATCAATCTAGGCTTATTTTCTCATCCTAAATATACTCTATACTTTAGTCCATCCATTGATCACACTCCATCTAATCTTTTTCCTTCATCTCTATATTCTGATCTCTCAATTCACTCACATAAAGTCTAGAAACTATTACCTTGGTCTTCACCTTTTATAGAGTCTTCATGAATATCAATATCTAGGTCAGAAATAAAAATTTACTTAACCATTAAGACATATAACATGATACTACATAGCTCAAATTCATCCTCATAGGTTAGCTATAGCATCCATGGGTCATAATTAAGCAGCTATGCCTTTTAATTAGGCCTTAGTAGCCCTTATAAGTCTCATAAAGACTTATTCACCAATTTAGCACTTCATCGAGTAAATTAAGGACATAAGATCAATTTAAAATACTTTGGTCCTATCCATATAACCCTTATGACATATTTAGGTGATTACTCCCACCAAAACACTCTTCTACTAAAACTCAAATTGCTTAAACAATATTTTGTACACACAAACACCATCAATAAATAAATAGTCAATTTTTAAGCTCCATAAATTTGACTATACAAACATTTAGACTTTATAAATAGATTATATGGATGCACCTTGAAGTTATTTACAAATTTTTATCTTAATACATCAATAAATTCATCTTAGATCAAAAGATATAGTTCAAAAACTATAGACTAGTTTTCCCTTGTTAATTTAAATATTCAAATTCTAATGGTCACTATTTAGACACTAAACATCAAGCACTTTAACCTCGTCTCATGCTCCCTAATTTTTTTTGAAAAATACACACCATCGATATATTAGGGATTATCTTGATATTTTCCTTTTAATACTCACCATTGATCTTAGATCAAAGCTCCTATAATTATGCCACTGGGCAGATCTGCATGCCTTCTATACATTTAACTCTTTGACTCAACTTGTACCATCAATCTGTATCTATATAAACACCCATGAACAATTGATATTATGTAAACTCAATGAGATTGAGACACATGTCACAATTACATTTAATATCAAGAACCTTTGAACATTTGATTTCATGCTCACCATTGGATCAACATCTAGATGGTGAATACTCACTATTAAATCTACTGACTAGTTGACCTCAGACTTCAACATAGTTAAACTTGATGGTATCTAGACAATCATAGTCTAAAAGAACAAATTTTAAGGTTTATAACCTGATCTATAAAACACTTCAAGAGTCCAAATCTTTAGGGTACCTTATTTTCACTATAAAAAACATATTCATGAAATCCTTTGACCTTGGTTTACTTTTTAAGAACCTAAAATAAATGCACAATTTTTTTGGTTCATTCATATTTGCATGCATGTAGTGATGGTATGGATTATCTTAAGCTATTAGATGCATGTTTATATTTCAAAATTATTAAGTGACACACCATAGCTTCACCAAGACATTTATGGATGCCTCACAACTTTTTATTTGTCTTTATAGACCTACATATGTGCTATACATTCTCCAAGCTATAAAACACAACTTATTTATAATTAATGCATTAGTATCTCATGATCTGTTTGAAATTAATCACAACTTAACATAAATGACCATGCTCAACAAAATAGGGTCTCCTTGAAAGATCACTACCCATTACCATCCATGTAACAACTCCTTCAAATAGTTGCTAGTTTAAAACATTTTTCTCTTTTGGATGGGTACTCAAGATAAAACTAGGTGTTGGTAAGAGAATAAGATCAGTACAATACTACATTCACCACAAAGTGGGTCACATATGCTCATCAGAAGATGTCTTTTAGCTTGTCCAATGCTAGAGCATATTTTCAAAGAGCCATGTATATGGATTTCCAAGGATTGCTAAATCAGATGGTGTTGGTATACTTGGATGACATCACAATTTTATCCAAGAAGGTTAGTGAACACTTAGATCACCTGAGGTTGATATTTGAAAGATTCATAGGATATGGGATCTCATTGAATCCCAAGAAATGTGTGTTTATTGTTCATGAAGGCAAACTCTTGGGACATATTATTTTGAAGAAGGGATTAGACACTAACCCTAATAGAATAAATGCCATCTTGGCATTATCCTTACCAAAGTATAAGAAGGGACTCTAGAGATTCCTTGGGAATATAAACTTTGTAAGGAGGTTTATACCTAGTTTTTCTAACTTGGTAAAACCCATCACTACCATGATAAAGAAGAACCAAGTGTTCATTTGGTTAAATAAAGGTAAAACAACATTTTAGGCTATCAAGAAAGTCATTTCTCAAGTACCCTCTCTCATAAATATTGAATTATCAAGGGATTTAATATTGTATAGCTTTCCCAATGTTGAAAATATATCAACTATACTAATGTTAAAGAATGGTGAATGACTTGAGTAGCCAATTGCATTTTTTAGTCAAGGTCTAGAGGGGTATGAGATGATGTACACTTTTATATAAAATTAGGTCCTTATAGCATTGAGAATCCTAAAAAATTTTAGAATAAATCTCTCTAATAGAAAAATCTATCTAATGATGTCTCATCCTAGAGTAAGGGAATTTCTCCTTAACAAGGACTTAAATGAGAAGAGGCCTAGTTGGATTACCAAGTTCATGGAGTATTATGTGGAGATAAAATTCACTAAGCTAGTGAGAGGCAAAGGATTATGTGATCATATGGTTAATGACCTTTAATAATATAAATAGGTTGTCCTGGTGACACAAGACAACTTACAAATGGATGAACCTCCACCTCACACTAGTTGGCTCTAAGATATGACACATTTCTTGATAACAAGTGAGTTCCCTTAATGTATGGATAGGGAAAAGAGAAGGTATTTTATACTTAAATATATAAATTATGCATTATTTGATGGGGTTTTATTCATAAAGGACATTAATGGAGTTCTTCTTATATGCATAGATGATGACCAAGTTACCAGGTTCTTGGAGTAATTTCATGATGGGCTTGTAGGAGCCCATTTTGCTCCAAAGATTATAGTAGAAAAAGTGATGAGAGATGGTTATTATTATTATCCCAACCTCTTCAAAAATTCCTATTCATGGGTAAGCAAATGTTAAAAGTTTTCTCTTTTTATAATGAAGCAAAGATTGCCAGCCTTTCCTCCCAACCCAATCCAGGTGGAACGACCCTTCATGCAGTGTGGTTTGGACTTCATAACAATGATCAACCCACTTTACATTGAAATAAATAAATGGTTACTCACTTATACTAAATACTTCATTACATAGGTGGAGGAAATTTCACTGAAAGAATCCAACAAAACAATAATGTTGAATTTCTATGATAGCATAGTGACAAGGTTTGGTGTACCAAAAATAATAATTTTAGATAATACCTTAGAATTTGTTGGTATGAGGACAAGTGAATGGTCACTTTAGCTAGGCATATACCTTATTACATCCTAAAATTACTACCCCAAATACCATGTACTTATAGAGTCAAAAAACAAGAATTTGATAAGGATTATCAAGAGGACTATGGAAGAGAGCCAGAGAGTGTGGTATATAAAGCTAAAGATAGCCTTATGGGCTAATAGAGTCACTCCTAAAGTTGCCATTGGAAATTAACCATATGTTATTATATATGGGAGGGAGGCCAAATTTCCCATCTCTCTTGAGTTACCTTCCTTGGAGTTATTTTATCATCTTCAGTTGATGGAGAGTGAACCTATGAACATGAGGATGGTAGTGTTCATGGATCTTGAAAGAACCATGGACCTTGTGCTGAAGACACTAGATTGACATCAAGCTCAAGTTAATAAATCATTTGATAAGAGAGCCATAGCAATGGACTTAAAATAAGGGGATATAGTCCTCAAGTGGGATTCAAATAGGACCAAGCTAGGCAACCACACCAAGTTTGACAACTTGTGGAGGGGCCCTTACTTGATCCATGGATGCAAGCAACATAATGATTTTTAGCTTGGATAGATAGAAGGAGAGGTATTACCCATCCTAGTTAATGACATTAATTTAAAGCCTTGTTATTAAAATATTTTTTAGCCATTATATATATTAGAGTAGTTTTTCATGTTTTACTCTAAGTACTTTGTGTACATTCTTTTTAGTTGTATGCTTCACTTCCATAAGTGCCTTGGGTATAGTGTTTTTTTTTAATTTATTTTGATCCTTGTTGCTTCAAGAGAAGGGTTTTAGAAAGAGAGACCCTTATGTAAATTTAATTCCAAATTGGAAGAAAGACTTGTGACTGTGTATGCCCAATGGATCAAACAAGGCAACTATTTTATTGCATAGTAGGCATGCAATCCCAAGATGTTTCCAAAAATATTGTCCAAATTTGGCCCACATACAAAGATTTTTCCTAGATGGATTATAATAATATTTTGATACAGTATAAGTAGAGTTTTATTTAAGTGAGTCATCTAATGGTAGAAGAATAAGATCACAGTCACTTGTAAACATTTGAAACACTTTAAGCAAGCTTAAAGTGCATTTTGTTGATTTTTGAGAAGCAAATCTAAGAGGTCTAGAATTGAAAATGGAAGGATATAATAGGTTTCCATGGTGTTCATGGAATTTAGGAGGCATGAATTAGGTTTTATCAAAGTCTTAATCATTCATCAGAGATTTTAAGGTAGAAATAGTACTTGCATAAGCCTAGAAGAACCTAACCAGCATGACACATCATATAAGAATGAACAAGTCAGTTCAGTTGTGTATTTTAATAAGTACACTCAAGAAGCTAACCAAAGTTTAAATATTTCATGAAATTATGTATTTCATTCCAAGAATATCCCCTAAAAATTTGGCATCTTGATGATTTTTCTATCTCAAGATATAATCCTTCAAAGATGGTCTAGTAGTGAGAGACATGCCCAAGGACATCACATAAAATCCACAGGAAGTAGTCATTTGGGTTCAAAATATTCAAGGGATCCTAAAATTAAATTTAGTACTACCAATTTTCAAAATATCACTTGATTGAATCAAAATCAATGGTACACAAGTCATAGCTCGAGTTAGTGGGAACACTAAGATCAATAATGTGAGTTAAATCATGTAAATCAAGATCAATGATGAGCATAAAGTCAACAACTTAGAAGATCCTAAGATTAAATTTGGGGATAATAGGTGGCATGATCATGGTGAATTAAAGGATAAATGGTGCACATTTTTTCAATTATATCAAAGATCAATGACATGCATTCAATTGATGATGAAGATCGATAGTGCAAATGAAGTCAAGAATTCAACAAGCTTAGATTACGCACAAGACTACCACATGGTAAAAAGGTGATAAGTGAATGAGGACTAGTAATAAGATCCATAGATTTAACATGGGGTTGATAAGTGTCATAATATGGGAATCCTAATTCAAAGGTTGATAGAGAAAATTCAATCAAATTTTAGGAGACATAAGATAGCAACACATGTCCAAATATGCAATAGTCATATTTTGAAATATGATAAAGAGTGTGGCAAGGATGACACATAGCTATAAATTTCAAATAAAAGGGGTTTTATGGTCCCAAATGGGTGAATACATAGAGTCTAGGTCCAAATATGATTTGGGTTGAACTTGAACAAATACTTCAATTTGAAGGTCGTCATTAGAGCTCAGTTTCAACCTCTAGTTTGAAGATTTAGAAATTGTAAGACTTGTTTTTTGAGGTCATAATATGTTTCCACAACTATGTCCATTATATTTTGAAAGGGGATACATGTGTATAATGATTTATTTACTTCCATAATGTTTAGAGGTAGAATAGGTTTATTTAAACCTAATGAAGATCAATAATGGAGTCAATTAGCCTGATGGGATTTTCTTGAGATCATGACTATATGAAAACTAATAAATGTGATTGGTTTTCATCTACAGTAAACCTATTTTTAAGTTTAGAATAGGGGAAAATTTGTGATTATGAAAGAAGTGTCTCATCTTTTGACATAGTCATATCCTCAACAAGATAGGTACCTATAGTCGCTTAAAATAGACATAGTCATAGCTATGTCAGGTCTATGGATATGAGGATTTTGTCTTTATAATGAAGGAAAGTGGAAGATGGAATAAAATTACAAGGAGGAGATTTTGGTGGTTGGATATTTCAAGTGGAGCATTCAATTATTTTTAGATCCTTAGGGATCTTTCTTCCTTGGAAGGATCATGATTCATCATCTTCAAATTAGATTTGTCTTCTAGTGTATTTCTCAGCCAATGAGAGGGTTCAAGGGCTATTACGATAAATGAAGGTTATTTTATCAATGGAGGAATAGTCTTGATTTGATCAAAATGTGGTTGATAATTCATTAAAGGGTGATGTCATCTCATTTATTGATTCAAATTGGATTCTTCTCCTCTCTTCCCCTTTCCCCTATATCTCCCATTTCTTTCCCATTGTAAACTCTCTTTCTGAGTTTTGACTCTCAAAAGGACTCTCTAATTTTTTAAGAGTAAGAGACTCTCATTTTACAAGGATAAACTCCTATCAAAATTTGTAGGAACTACCTCTTGAATTAATAAGATAATGTTTACCTATCTCTTGTCTTTGACTAGTGTTTAGTAAGCTTGTGCATGATGGCCTTATGAAGGAGATTATTCCATGTCCATTATACTTATTCCTTACCTCTTTTAAGGTGTTTTAAAGATATTTTTAAGTATAAACTTGTGTTCTTTTTCACATCAATAAATTCTTGGTATGAGTCTTAGAATTCCTCTTTGCTTATTTGATTGCTTGGTGAGCCTAGTTCATGAAATACTTATACAATTATCTAGTTTTTGAGATTGTGTGATAAAAAATTGTCTTATACTGATCTACTATTGGTTTCAAGATTATGTGAGTATCTCATTTAATTTTTTTTAATCACCTTTTTAGCTTTCTTATTAACCCTATTCCCCCTTTCTAACCCTTTTCCAATTAGAATCATTAGTCTAGGTGATCTACCAAGAGGAAGTCAACTTTTTTTGAAGGTTCAACCCAAATACAAGATACCCATAGCCTAGGGTTATTACCATTATGTGAATTACTTGGAGAGATATTAAATAACCCCATACAAGGGTGAAAACTAATGCTGTAATAGTTTCATTAAGCATGAAAGTGTATGTTAATCTATTATCTAAAGGTTTGCAGTCATAGAGGAGCCTCATGAGTCTAAGATAGACTTGATTATACTTGAAGAATAGAAAATATCCCCACTTAAGGTATAAAAATTTTTAGAGGTGTTAGAGAATAGATAAGAGGGAATTGATGACCATATACATTAAGTACAGTCTACCCAAAGGGAGAGCAAAGTTGGGGCAGCTCTCATATATTCTAATCTATAGTTTGAAGAATGTAAATTAGATATGATAGAAATCAAGAGAATTATATTCCCAATAAATACCATTGAAAATAAATAGAGATCATCCATGAAGGTTTTGAATATTCCACTTGCATACATGAGGAGATCTAAAGATGGTAAGCTTATTGACCATCTACACATTTAAGTCATTGATGATGAGCATGCTTCACATTCTAAATTTCTTACATGGAGTGACAAAGATGTAAGGGGAATTATATTTGGCCTTTTTTTAAGAATGGTAAGATTTTTTCATCTCAAGAATGAGGTCTTGTAAATAGTAGATTAGGTGTGTGTGTCTTTCTTTTAGTTGTGTGTGTTCCATAAGTGTTTTAGTTAAACACATGTTTGTTTCCTTTAGTTTGTATTGTTTTATGTGTCCTATTTTTGTGTTTGGTGTGGATTCAAAGTTAAAATTGATGTCAAACCTATGTATAGGTGACTCCATGGCCCAATGGATAGGATTAGGCAACTAGTCTTGGCATAGCAAGCATACCATCCCTAGGAAATTGCCAAGAATATTGACTATTTTGACTACAACTCAAAATAGGTCAAACCCCTATAGTCCAAAACTTGATATAGGGATATTTAGGATGTTATAGAGTGTGTCATGTCAATTTTATGTCATTTAATATGATTTTATCCTTGGTCATAGTTAAATCTAATCCTAAGTCATTATATGTCACTTAAGGTCACTTTTAGAGTCATTTATGAAGGTGGTAAAATTTTAATAGGTATACAAGAGTTCTAAGATCTCTTCAAATGTCCAAAATGTTATATTACATATCATGAATGTTAGTCATGTCTAAAACTTATAGGTTCCTAACTGAAATCAAGAAAACAAGTAAAAAAGGAGTTTTGGTAGTTATATAGCCTATAGACGAGAGTAACATGTGTGGAAACATCATGTAGTGAACCTTAAGCTTTCCTAACTCCAATTCAATGATTGATCTACTTTAGAAGTACCAAAAATGGACCAAAACCATCTCCTCCATTGCCCTGTTAGATATGCAAAATTGGTTAATAGGTATTCTGATGGTATGACCAGTAGGAGAGGTTTTAAGTTAAATGATCTTGGTGGTGGATAGAACACTTGGTTTTATTAAAATTCATGGGATTAGTTGGAAGAATGGTTGACTATGTTTTATAAATCATTCTTAAGAAGTTGAATTTCTTATTTTGCATACTAATCCCTACACCCTACAGGTTTTGCTTATATATGAGATTTTCAATACAATACACCTAGTTTAATTACTTTCATAAGATGTAGACATCCTTATTTCATGGTTACCATTATTATTTTCATGTTTTGAGGTGAGTGAAGGAGCTAAACATCTCAATTTGTAGGCTAAGGTCACCATTGCCAAGTTACAGACATGACCATCAACTACCGAGGTTGTAATTTAATTTAGTGCTATGAAATTAATGTAACATGATGTAATTTATGCTTTTAATGTCATGTAAATCAATTTTACATTATAATTTCACTCTCCAAGGCTAATATCAAAGAGGATACAATCAAGGTTGTGACACATAATCAGTCCTCTACTTGTAATCAGCTAAACCATGGTGTATGAAGGTCCTTAGCATGTTCATGGTTATTCCATAAGGATTTTAATAGGTTAAACATATTATTACAATAGGAAAAATCAAACCAATCTCTCAAGTGATGTATGTAAACTATGATAACCAGTTCAACTCCATACACAATCTATTGCTGTGTACCTACAGGTGCCTACAAGAGATAATCATGTTGAAAATAGGTATTTGAATTGGTTTAAAGTTATTCATGGTGAAAATAATCCATTTTAAAGTTCATAGAGGGTTTAATACTTATTTAATGATCATACACCATGCAATTTTTCATGTCTTACCTTCACTATCTTGTCTGCAATTGTGTGCACACCTATAGGTGGCTCTCATAGAAGCCTGAGGATGTTTCATAGGGAGTTTAAATGTGTTAAAGACCTTCATATAAGTATTAGGTGTTTAATAATGATATAGATATCATGTTTGAGGTTTTAGAATGATAGGCAGACTTTAGTCATAATCCATTTGTGGAGAATGAGCTTTAGGGGCAAGTTTCCTTAAATACTAAAAAATAGAGCCCTATTTACTTTTGGAACTATCATGAAACAATATAATAGGGGATCTAAAAATATCTTAAGTGTTCCATCATGAAGTCCTCATATAAGGTAACACCTTAGAAAAGAGAGTGATTGGTTTGTCTAATAGGGTTCCATGATAGAAGGCTTCAAATCCATGCATTTGTTCACTATAGTAGGTCAGTAATCTCTACAATAGCTTAACTCCAAATAACCTTATTATCTAAATTATCATAATAAGAGGATAACTTCATGTTAGATCTTATTATTTAGGTGAGGAAGATATTTATGTTTCAAATAACATTAAAAATGATTTATTTGCAAGGTATTAACCTATATTTCCATCTATAAGTGTGCCTTGACCTCAAGAAGTCCATCTATAGTTGACTGTAGGTACGTACAATATCATGATATAGACATAGACATGAAAGCATGAAAATAAGAACACCTATAGGTTGGAAGTTCCTCCAAATACCTCAAAAGAGATCCCAAACCATGTGACATAGGTTCCAAAGAGTTAAAATGCACCTACAGGATTCTTTTTGGTTTAATAAGGGTCAACTATAATTGATTATAGTTGACAATGCACTAAAGTATGACAGTCTTAAGGTTGGCATATTATAGACATGAATTGAACAAGTATAGATGAATTTTAAATGGTATTATAAGACTTAAATAAGGTCTATAATATTTTATACAAGTTCTAACCATGCAAGTTCCACCTATAGGCGCATCTTTCTAAGCAAAGAAACATGATCACAATTGACTATAGGTTACCCTATGTAGTACGAAGAGTGAAAGTTGAGAGATTTTGAAAAACTTGTGAGTGAAAACATGTTTAAGAGAAAATAAAATATTATGTTATATACCTCAACTAATTATAATCATAAATAAACAAATCAAAGGCTTAATTTCAAGGGTCACCTATAGCCTACACACGAAACCTCGCAGTTAGTGGGTTACACAAAGTCTATCATAGGTTTTGAGATGTTTGGGAGACCTATTTGTATGATCAAGATATAAAATTTTATATAGATGGTCTATAAGACCTATCCATGCATTTAATAACCCTATAATTCTTTAGATAATAAGGGATATACCCTCTATTCTATCTTAGATAGAGGGCACTCCCAGAAGGCTATATCATGTAGGTTTAGTATGAAGAGGATATACAAGGCGAGTTGATAGCAATGGAAAACTTGTAGAATGATATGGTGAACTGTGTTGGATAGAGATGAACATGAATAAAGCCTCACAACATTGATATAGAAAATAGGGTGGCCTAAACCCATAGGTGTGCAGACATACCTATTAGGTCTTGATTAGGCTTGGTGCCTAAAAGGGTCCAAATCTCATTTATAGAAATAGATGAACATTATAATTCATTATAAAGTGTTCATAGAGAGATATAAGGTGTGATAGAGCCTTTTATTTTCATAAGAGACCATAGATATGCCATTTTTGGCTTAAAGACATGACCAGGTATGCACAAATTGACTTGGAGAACATGAGTGGTCAACTTGGGAAGTTCTCACTTGTACGAAGGATTAGCATGGGAGCCTGAGGAGGTAGGGGATGTTAGAGAAGGTATTGAACTTATATTTTGTGAAATTTTTTTTAGGTGTGGAAATCCCAACTTTGTGAACAATCCTTAGAGGTCACAAACACCTAAAACCCTCTAAAACCCTTGTTAAAGACTTGATTGGAAAGATGAAGGAGAGGAATCCAGATGGGATAGTTTGAGTAGAAAAGTGATTGGATCTTGTAGATAACTCCCCATGGATACTTCTCATCAGTTTGGATTCTACCCTACTCATATGGATAGGGTGTAAAACTTGTTTTCTTGACATTTTTATGAGTTATGTAGGTATAAAAAGGTTTCAAAATATGAAATTCACTTTGGGAGGAATAATAGGACTTAATTTAACCCATCATCCCATTTATTACATCAGATAAACATGTAAGTACCTTCATCTCAGCTAACCCAAATTGACATAGTGAACAAAGAATGATCACTAAGTGAGAAGTTGAAAACTTTAGGTAGGAGGCATTTTAAGGTCTAATTTATGAACCCAAATAAATGAGGACTCTTTAAAAGTTTCATACACTCCCATATATGGATAATATTGGAACACTGAAGACCATCTTGATGCTAAGTGTGAAGGGTGAGTAAAAAAAGGGTGATCATGACTACAAACATTGAGAACACTTGGCCAAAATAATATTGATGACTAGGGACACATCCAATGAATGTTGGAGCATGTTTATAACCATTCCATCATAGTGAAATGATATAATCTTTCCCTAGTCTACTATGGGGCACTTAAATAAGGCCAAATGATGAAGGTAGTTTTCAAGGAGCAAGTTGAAGAGTCCTACACCACATTTAAGAAGTTTCATGACTTTGAGGGACATTTGTACAAGTAGAACTTGCATGGCCTATTAAATATTCCTTTATCTTATATATATAACTCCTCTCAGATTAACAAGTATTTTTATGACTCTTGGACATCATTTTATTCTCTCTTCTCTCAAATTCTATAAGTACTAGCCATTTTGGTTCTTGTTGATTAATTCCATACCATGTATGGAAAAGCCCTACTATTTTGATGTTGTAATTTTAATTTGATAAATAAAATAAAATATGGTTTGAGTTCATATATCATCTTGTCAAAGTGTGTGAAGAGATTGTACAATGTATAGTTAAGTGATATTCATCTATCCTTACTGTCTCTAAATCCTTCCTTATTTGATGCAATTTGTTATGCTCTAGCTGGTAATATGAAATGTTTTCAAGTGTATGGGTCTATTTTCAAGTGTAAAAGTAGCCTTATTATCTAAAATTTATCTATGTATCACTTACCTTGGATAGTCCTCATGCGTATTACCTCCATATTGAAATATTAATGTTAGATCTTTCTAGGACTTTGAAGCTAATATTATAGGTCTTGTTTCTTAGTAAAAGAAGTATGATGGTCTTGTGGAAATCATTATAGTGTATCACCCCCTTATATTATCTTTATTTCATGTATAATTATATCCCTTTTCCTAAAATTTAACAATCAGCATAGGTGATAAACACTTCAAGGTAAATTTAGCGAGATAGACCTTAAACTTGGAGGTCTACTTCTACCATAGGTAAACCCACATACCTAGAAGTATTCCCATGTTGCCAAAATATTAGAGAAATATTGAAAAACCTCCTTTAGGGTACATTATTTGGTGATAATAGGTGCTACATAATCCATGGGCATGATTGATTCCAACCCATAGACTAACTGAAATGGAGTAAACCCTATTACACACTTATTATGTGTGTGATATACCAATAAAACTATAGATAGTCAGTCTTCCCAATCATCCCTTTGGACATCACATATTTTAGTAAGCCTATTATCCAAAACATTATCCATAGCTTTATCTTTGTAGTTAACATAGGGATTATATGTTGTACTTTTTTGGTGAAAAATTAATTTTTTTAAGTGAAAACATTTATAGTTTTGTTCAAGAAATGGGTTCCTCTATCACTCAATAGTTTGATAGGATCACCAAACCCAATAATTATATTTTCATATAGTAACTTTTTTACATCCTTATCACTATAACTAATCATTACAATAGCTTCCACCTAATTAATAAAATAGTCTATTATAGTAATAATATATATGGCATGTTTATGTTTACTGGGTGGACTAATGGTCCCAATAAAATCAACTCTACTAACATACATCAAAATATTGTGAAATTATATGGTCATATTGAAACATATAGGTCCATTAAAGGACACTCTAAAATATATTCCTCATAGTTAAATCTAATATAAAATTACCCCTTATGATCCACTAATTTAACTCCTCAAGAAACTACAGCCTTTCATGCTCTAGTGCAAATTTGTGCAACACTTCATCCTTTCCCAGATGACATATAAATCCAATGATAATATTATATTAAAAGGTTATAGTAAAGAGTTTCTTCTTATCCTTTTCCATATAATGTTTCATAAATATCCCTTGTTCAAGAAAGTTTATGATATTTTATAAATGTTTTAGGATCGTAGACACACAAAATAGTTGTGCATCTAGAGTCTCATTTAGGATCTCCTCTAGTTTCTCATCATTTTAAAACCTATTCAAATTATTTGGACCCAAATTATCCTTAATAAAATTAAAATTTATCCAAAATTTATTAGAAGAGCATCAAACATCATTAAATGCATCCTCATAGCATAGGCTTATTAACCAAGTATCACAGTGCTTGATGATCAATGAATAAATAAAATTGTGTGGATAAATGGTAGTTTCAAAACTTCTAAAGTGAAAACATCATAGCTAAAGACTACCACTAAGGTGTTGTATAATTTTTTCTATAACAAAAAATTTCCTTATTATGAAATGGATAGGCTGATCCAATACACCATATATTGGTTGTGGTAATACTACTCCAACTATGATTATTGATGCATCTACATGTACATGAAATGGTTTACTCCTATTTAGGAAGACAAAAATGGGTGCCATCACTAGTTTTTTAATTTAATTAAATGAATGCTACTTGGTATTCCACTATCTATACAAACTGCATTCCTTTACACAGTAACTTATCCAAAGGAGAAAATATGGTTGCATACAAATTAATGAGATTATATTAGTATCATGTATGTCCTAAAAAAGATCAAATATTTATTGAAATTTTAGTTGGAGTCATTCCCATAATAATTATGATCTTAGCTTGATTTACCAAGATGCCCTTATTATAGACTACATGTCCTAGAAAAACTCTAAATGATGTGAAAAATACAAATTTATTATAACTAAGTGAGATTCATAGCACCCTACATTTATCCAACATAAATATAAGTTTATACAAATGATTTTTGAACAAAGAAAACATTTCCCAGTCATCTAAGTAGACTTCTAAAAAATCATGGAAATAATCCTTAAATGCGATGACTATAGCTTTAGAAAAACTATAGGTGCATTCTTCAAACCAAAATTAATTACCTTATATGTAATGGAACCCAATTCAATTTTGAAAGTGGTCTTGGCCCTATCTTATTTTGTGATTAGGACCTAATGATATCCACTGAAGCCATATGTGAAAGAATACACTTCATGCCCTATGACTACTTCTAAAAATTGATCTATGAATGAAATAAGATATGGATCATTTACTCAAGCCTAATTAAAGATGTGATAGTATCTATAGATTCATATCTCAATAGTATTCTTAGGTTGCATGACCATAGGGATAACCTTGTTGTATTTCTCTATAGATAAGATAATACCAACTTCTTGCATGTGATCCAACTCAGCTTTCACTTTAAGTTTTATATTTAGATTCAATTGATAGGGTATTTTATTGATTGGGTGTGTGAAATAATTCAAATTAATGTGAATTATAAGGATGGATACACATAACTAACCTCCAAAATTTTTAGAGGGAATACATTTGGGTAATCCCTTAAGAGTTTCATAACTCATGTTATGTCTCTCTAAGACCAATAATATCCAATATGTGATATCTTGGGAATGGACTATATTATAATGATCCAAACATGTTCCTTTATAGGTTCTTGATATATGTTACATTCCCCCTCATGAAATGATAAACATAGTATCCATTGGGCTTGTCTCTCTAGAAATTTTATGTCTTAACTTTTCTTATTTTTTTTGCTCCATGACTAGATCTGAGAGTGTTGAAACCTCTTATTTATGTTCATCTAGATAAGATAAATCCATGTTATAATTATTATCTAAATTATACAACCCATCATCTTGATATTGTATCCTATGTTAAGGTTGAATGAGGATTTTCTCCTTCCATTTTTCTACTTTGTAGATCCATAAGGATTCATTCAAGTCACAAGATGTGCTTTCTTTAAAAGATGACTCATGCATACTATCTAAGTCCTTGAGATTATAATGACATAGAATACTCTTTAATTTTTTTAATCACTTGTGATTCAAGGGGTTATCATCTTCAAAAATGAACATTTGAATTAATTTACTTTAGACTTATGCCCAATATTTTATCTCTCACCTGCACTCTTGATGTATGTACCAAGTGGTTGGGAAAACATCTTGTGTATATTTGAAAACATATATCTCATACTTCAGGACATAGATTCTAAAATATAGACTTTGATACATTATTAAATATGAATCTCTAAACAACCTCTCTCTTTGAACACTAGCTAGTCTTTTTTGTGACTTCTGGTAAATAGAATGGACATAAAAGTATTTCACATGCTTCATCCTAGCACAACTACTCATCATTATGAACTGACCACTATAATAACCCCATTTAATGCATAATTGAGATCACTCACCCTTTGGTTAGTATCTAATGTGTTGATAGAATCAAAGAATAAACTAGTTGACATCCTTATTGGCAAAATATTAGGGTATTTAGTGCTCTATTGAAAAGACCATATATAAAGGGCATATCTCATGATATCCCTTGGCCCAACTAAGTATCTATGTGTCATAATAATCACTCATTAAATAAGATACATCCCATGGTAGAATGACTTATATATATGGTTCTATGTAATCTTTATTCATGTGACCTATCTGGTATAAGAAGAATATGTTATACCGAGTTGGTGACCTTATAGAAATAGATCGCATATCTTCCAATTAAAACTACAAAATTTTTATGTGATTTAGCACACACTTGAAAACTAGTTTTTCCTTGCAAAAATTTTGTGATTATGTATTGGTTTATCATAGATAATTTTATATCTAATAGCTCATAGAGATTTCATTTATCTTTTGTGTTCACTTTCATCCAGCTACTTCCCCATAAACATATGCCAAGTTAGGATCTTTGGGTATGTAATATGTTTTTTTCCCACATTTATTTAATGGAATTGATATGATATTATCTCCCTAATGGATTTTTAGATGATTAATCACTATGTTTATGGTCATCTGACCATCATACTCCCACTTACTTCTAATAAATGTAGGGAAGTTAGTATTGTTTATCTTTATGTCAATGACTTCAAAGTCACCACGTAGACTCCACTCTATGAATTTGATTTCCATGTCATCCAAACATCTAATAGGTTCAACTCATCCATAGTTTTAAAGGCTTAGAGTTACATGATTATAGATCAGCACATGTCACCCAATAGTTACCCATGTTAATCTTGGGATCATCTTAATGATGCTACCAAAATCAAATATTACTTTGGGTATTTCATACCCTACCAACATGATATCCATTTTAGTGTCAACATCTAAAAGTTTTTTATTCTTAACATACCATATCATTAATATTATAATTTATACACACATTCTAACAAATAATGGAGGAGGTTGGTAATATTATATGGAATGTCTTTTTTACACAGCCTATTGAGTAACCTCATTAAATCTATCAAGGTGGTGATAACACCATATTTTCTCTTAATGTTCACTATCTTTACATACATTTAAAAATACATAGATGTAAAATAATCTTATGTGGTATGTTATTAATGTATTATTTTCAAAATCTTTGCAAATTCTCACATTAATCCTTTCTCTATGAATGGCTTGAGATATTTGTCTTGCCAAGCCTTTCTTATCCCATAATTTTGTGTCATCTCTAGAGTGGTAATCCTTGTTCCACATGTTGTTTTAATATGACTTCTTGTATAAATTCATCTTTTTAGGGTTGTGTATTAATAATATTCACATTCCTTATTACCTTCTCTATTCATTATTTCTCTAAAACTAGACAATACTCTTGTCGTGTTGATCTAAAACTATATAGTAGGAATAGTAGGATTGTCATTGAGGATTTGATGGATAATTCATTTGTACATGATTAAATTCCATGTATAAGTAACACTACATTAGAGGTCATTAATAAATATTTACATTACCTCCTTACACTCCACATCAATATCCTCCCATATATCCTCCTCTACTTGATTAGAATCACTAGCCATTTGACTATTATGGCCCAAAGCTCCTAGAAGCCTAATGTGCATTACACAATTGTTTATGTATTCCATCATACCCAACATATTGGTAGTGAGGAATCAATGGTGCCCAAGTTTCCTATTGTTCTTAGGAATTGTAGGATTCTAATGGGATAAAGATTGATATTACATTAATGGAGGTGTCTAGTTCTTGGATGGAGTTGTCCAAGCTTAAGATGACAGTGTCCAAAAAACCATATATATAGGTTGATATTTTAATCCTATCAAAATCCATGGTTCACCTGACTATGTTTCATCTATCATGATAACTTATATATTGAGATTTATTTTAGTCATATTAGTTTTTTGCTACACAATGGCCATAAATACATTATTTTTAATATCCTCCTTTAGTTCTTGGAGAGATATGAAACTTTTTTCATCATGATTGGGTGACTTATATAATTTATAATATAGATTATGTGGATTATTGAAATAATAGTATAGGATGTGTAAGTGAGATGTACCATACCCTACCACTCTACATATTTTTTAGAATTGTATTTTGATTATTAGGCACTCACTCCTATAATTCCCTTCCTTGATGCACACTATAAACCATAGGCCTGACTTAGACTTGTATCCTACCTCTTGATAGTTATCCATCCTTATTATGAGTGTTTTTAGAGTGTTCTATATTTTTTAATTTGAGGTTTAAGTATAACCATACTCTTTGATCTATTCGACCCTTATCACAACTATTATTGCATCTACCTTGGTGTTGAATTGTGTCTAAGTGATGGTGAACCATATTCTTGTTCACAGTCCCACAAAAAAAGTCACTTTATCTTTATATTATATGGAAAACTCTACCTTATTCATCCCATCATATAATTAGTGATCACATTCACATATGGTCTCTTTTTCTCGATGTCATATTTCCTTAAAATACTGTATAGTTTGACTATAGCATTTCTTGGTGTTAAATTATGTGATAAACATGTATTTTACCTATTATAGATCCACTTAATTAAAATTTATATGGAATATTAATTATAATGCATGACCACACAAATATCTAATTAGTTCATACTTATTCATTAC
Source organism: Torreya grandis (assembly GCA_037957365.1). Classification (NCBI taxonomy): domain Eukaryota; kingdom Viridiplantae; phylum Streptophyta; class Pinopsida; order Cupressales; family Taxaceae; genus Torreya; species Torreya grandis. The sequence goes on along the minus strand of JARHVA010001606.1, from coordinate 351,862 downwards.
ATCATCAAAAAATATTTGGCCTACAACTTCATGTCATAGGTGAAAAAATACTATTCAGGGTCCACAAACCCATCATAGGATGCTAGATTGATAAAGGCTCCCAAATGAGATTCTATACTATTTTTTATCTTAGTTATCATATTCGGTTGTTGAACAAATGGTATCTATGAATTTTGTGGGATTGAGTAGAATACCTAATATTTTAACATCTATTGTGTCCCCACTCATTTTGGTGATGAAACAACCTTAGATGTATCCTCATCTTCTTAATTTTTTTTTATTTTACTAGGAACTCCATTAATTTCATAAGGATTATGAGGTTTGTCTCTATCAATTTTAATGCTTGTATATTCCTCTTCTCTTGTTCAGAAAAATTACATGCAACTTCATGACATGTTTGTTTCCTTTTATGCCTCAATACCTTTTTGGTGAATCTCTTTTATGAATAGTCTTTTATAATCCACATCTTCCAAAGTTGTATTTTAATTGCTATGATTTTGAAAAAAATAGGCTTGGTGGATGTCTGCACCCAAGGTGAATGATTTGTACCTATAACATATTTATCAGATCTCAAACTTGTGCTATGTTTGTTACTATATGGTAATATTTTTTCTCCTCCATGGAATACCATTCTATATGTCTATGAAATCTTAACTACCTAATCTACTTCTACAATATTTTATTCATATTAATCTCTTTCTCAATCCTTATCTTCCTCTCATTCTCTATCCATATTATTCTTAGGCTCCTTACTCCTCCTCTCATCACCTCACTCTTATTACCTTCTCTCATTCTCTCTTTTGTATTTTATTGTACTATAAATCCTTGTATTTGTAAATTATTGGGTCTCACTCTATTTATTCCACCATTTATATTTTCATATCTCTCTTTCTAAATCTAGAGTCATTTTCTAGTTTTTCTCCTCTTGGCTCTCTATCCTAGATTCACATTCAAACTCTACATTTTTATTGTCTCACCATTCACCCTTATATCACACACATCCTCATGGTTCCTAAAGTGATTACACCATGCTGATTAAAATAGGCACCATGGAATATTCTATATCCGACATCTTAATCAATAAAGGGAGCTACTACAAAAAGTTTCATCCTTGTATTATGAAATTAGTTATGTATCTGTCAATGGTAGTAATTATCCATTGATTGATCACATAAGTATAATTATTATCTAGGTTTTTTAGCCACTCTATGTTCTCTTTAATACATGAAATAACATTTTAGATATAAATATAAAAAATGATATTCTAATTGATCCATCCAAGAACCTAATAGTCTAGGTATTTTGTACCAAAATATTTCATATGTCTTGCCATATATATGTTCTTGAACTATTTATCTCATGGTACATCCTATCCTTCATGATTCCTCCTCTATGAATTTATGAATCTTATATTATAACCAAATTTATACCTCTCTTTAACTTGGTAAACATTTAAGCATATCCTTATCCAATGAGGATCCATGCTCACCATACCATTATTATCAGAGGTTCTTGATGTTTGATCGAAACATGCTAATTACAAGGATATTTGTGTGAATCAAATTATGAAATATGAAAGAACATAGATAATAAAATAAATATATAATTTCATGAATAAAACATATATTATCAACTTAATAAATTATAATAATAGCATATATCAAGATTAATTATGCAAGAGGTAGAACATTATTAACAAAAATATGAAAAGAAGTCATTAACATTTGTCCAACTGTGTGAGTCAATGAACACCCATAGAGGAAAACCATAGGTAACTTAGCTAAATATATAAAATGATAAAAATATCAAAGCATAGAAAAATATTTATCTATTAATATATCTATAATAGTGAACTATCTATTCATTACAATAATTCCATTCTCTCTCTTATATTTGTGAAAAACATGTATAGACTTGAATCTAGAGTTATTCTAACTTCCTTGAATAATTACTGGAGTAAAGATGCTTGTGGAACAATTGGAATAACCATGTAACAATAAATATAAAATTATATATATTTTCCACATACATCTAAACATGTAGTTGTGTGCTCATATTTACCCGCTAACAATACCATTGCATGATGAGTTTCACATATGCTCAAACTTTGGTCACATATGAAAACAAGTCTAAGGAGAGATAATATGCCTAGATTTTATAATATTATATACAAATGAGCACAAAAAAATTGTTTTTAATAACACAAAAACCTCTGGTGATTTAGAGAAGATGAAATAGCTTTATAATATAATTAGAATATAAAATAACATGTTCTAATTACACACACTTGTAGAAAATACATATTGAGTATTTAAACATTTTGACATATAATTTACCATATAAGATTATAAAACATTAAATAAAATACAAGATAATGAAATAAACATGGACCATATTAATAAAAGTGTGTTTTTATAGGAAACACTCTTCAAATCAAATTTTATGAGGTTTAAAGCTCTGAAAATGGGAAGATGAAAAGTTATCCTCTATTATTGATGCTTCAAACTCTCTTCGTCGAATATTTGATACCTTGGTCCCCTTGGTCCATTTATTTTTAGGTCTCATCCCTTGGTTGATGTTTTTGCTTGGTCACCCTTATATGGTTCTTTTTGAGTTTTTGGGTCTTTTTTATTTGCTTGTTGTCTTGATTATTTTCCTCCAACCTATCTTTACATTATTTTGTGTTCCTGTGAGACTTTGGGAGAAAGAAGGATTTTCTTGCATTTATGAGGTAAGTGTTATGGAAAAGGATATAAGGGATGCTTCTGAGCATGTGGATATTTTTTTATATGAATGGTTCACTCAAGTTTATGGAGGGTGTTGAAAATGACCCTAGTTAGAACACTATTAAGGATTTGGCGGTCGATGAGGAAAGGAAGGAAGGTGATGGTAAAAATCCCTTATTTTTGAAATTATTGCAGTAGGAATATGTCTCAAAACACTCTAAAGTATGAAATTTGTCTATGAAGATGCAAAAGTGGGTGATGATGGAGTCAGTAACAATGTCTCACTAAAAGATGGTAAGTCATTTGGCCTAGGTAAAACCTTGTCTCTATTTCTGAATGAATCAATGGAAAGAGATTTTAATTTATAATAATATCATTTGATTAATGTTGTGTTTTTATTCGTATGTTTGAATATGAATTCCTTACCCTTTAGTATTTTTTTCAAAAATTGGTTGAATTCAGTCTAGGGTAAAAAGATGGGTATTTATATTTCTTTTTGTAGAATGCTTCATAAGGAGGTTTTCATGATTATTTTTCAAAACTCTAATATGGAGAGGCATGATATTATTAAACCCCTCTAGACTATTGTAAAGTTAGTCTTTAAATTTATTCCTTGGAACCCAAAATTAGATTTGAGGAAATTATTGTTAAGGTTACCCCGAGATGGGTAGATATTGAGAATGTCCCTATTGAGATATTTAATTTTTACCTCAAGATATAAATCCCCTATGAGAAGTTTTTAGGGTAGAGGATCATAAAGGTATCTTATGCATATGCATGTAAGGATTTTTATTTCTTTGGACTCATTAAAAAGTATTCCCTAAAACCCTTTTATTCAATATCAAGGGAGAATATTTCTCTTGGACTATCAAAGGGTTGGGTGGATTAAGTGCTTGTTTCCTATATAAAAATGATGGGGATATTATAAAATACTTCCCTCTATCAAGAAAACTAGGAAGGGTGATTAAATTGGTGTTGACCAAGTCTTTACTAGTTGAAATTGATATTTTTGAAAAATAATTCTAACATTGAAGATGGTGTTATGGTAAGAGAAAACCCCTAATTTGATTTGAAACCCAACTTTATCCAAGTTCCCTCTAGAAAAAATATGGTGGGACTTAGGTCCTATAAGGGCCTGTAAAATTTTGACACCTCTTACCAAATGCTTGATAATCCCTTATTGGATATGGATAGTGTTGAAGCTAAATATAGGCCTTATAGCGAGTGTGTGGTTATGAACAATTTACCTTTGGTGTATGGGAATATTTATGATATGCCTCTTTTGGGACTTAAATAGAGTGATTATATGGTGTAAGAATCCCATTACACCAAAGATAGATTATTGTATGAATACATCTTTATTTTAGGTAATTCACCTATCTCATAGGCCCATCGACCTTCAGTTAGGGTTTATGTTGTGATGAGATAGTTCCCATGGTAGTATATCCCACCCTATATATTAATGTTAAACTTGAGGTTATTTTGGAAAGAGTTTTGACTCTGAAAGATGTTGGTTTAAATTCTCTCTTTAGTGGTTTGTAGAGGAACAATGGTAAAAGATTGAAAATTGAGGCTAATTCAAAACCTTTCTTAAGATCCCCTAGGGGTGAGGATGGGAAGATTCATAAAGGGTTTTTAGGAGGTGCCAAGGAAAGCAAACTATATACAAGTAAAATAAGGTTCCTTTGTGCTTTACAAGGTTATACACAAATAAAGGTGGCTATAAGGCCTCTAGTCTACTAATATAGGCTCTCCCCCCACTCCCTTGATGGATTTTATTAGATAGAATGTGAGGGGCATAGAATCCCCTAAATGTAAACTAAATATAAGTCAATTTAAGTTTTTAAGAGAGGGCATTAATTACTTGTTGCTTTATGAAGTAAGGTAAGTTGGAGTCAAGCATGACTTTATATTAAACTACATTTAGCCATAGTCTCCCTACTTTTCTACCTCTCATCTAAAAGGGAATGAAGGTTCCTCCATATTAGTTAATGCTAAATGGAAGGAGTCAGTGGTTGACTTTGGTTCGTCCCCTTACCATAGAGTTGTGTGGGTCAGTATCAGATGTGAGGAATAAGTATTTAGTATTTTCAATATTTATGATACTAATGACTATAGGGAAAGGGTTATCTTATAGAATTGATTCGCTACTAATTTTAAATACATTTCATGGATTTGGGTTGGGATTTTACCATGGTAGAGGAAAAAGAGGATAAGAAATGGGGTGATCTAATTTCATGGAAAGGAAATAAAATATTTTTTGGTCTGAACTCAAGTGGATCCTCAAAATCTCTAATCCTTTTAAGTGATGAAAAAAGGATAGCAAGAGCATTGGGTTTACATGGTGCAATAATCAGGGCCTTTGTAAGAGAGTCTACACTAGAATTGATAGATTTTACTTTAGTAAGAATATATTTGAGGCATTGTAAGAGGAAGAGTGAAATTATATGAATGTTCTTCCATTCACTTATCTTAGATCACCATCCCATTGAAATATCTATTTAAAAAAATAATAATCTGGAGGTGAGTTCTCTAGAGTGGAAAGGGATGTATAAATTGAATGTTTCACATTTGAATAATATTGACTATAAATGATGTATCCATTTTACATGGAACATTGGTAGGTTTTTAATAGACTTATCCTCTCTATTGACAAGTGAAATTATTGTATGAGCTTATGTAAGACGTTTAACCAAACCTTCAAAATGTACCAAGCCATTTTGAAGAGGAAGATTATGTTGATGTTGGTTTTATGCACACCATAGAACTTGAACAAGGTAGACTCTAACATTTTTAGGATCTATATAAAAATAAAGTTCCACTCTAGGTCACAAGTTGTAGGTATGTAGTTAAAACAAATAATTGGTGGAATAACAGGTTGAGTATATAGGTCATTTAACCAGGTATATGGATAGATGTGTGAAATATAAAAGAAGAAAACACTAAGTGAGTTGGTTAGGTAGAAAATTACTCTATGATGGGTAGATATTTAAAAATAAAATAAAAAGGGAGGGAAAATTAAGTCAAAAAAGAAGCTCCTATATTCTCCAAAGATCATTTCTGAGGCTGTTTCTTTAGTGGATGAGTATCTCCAAAACCAATGTTCATCATTTTTAGTTATTACACATTCATGAACAAACATAATTGAGAAGTTTGGGGAAGTAAGTATAGGAATATTAGTGGTCTCATTTGAAGGTTTCTCTATTTAGAGTTGTTGTTTCACACCATTAGTTGAGAGATTATAGCTCAGACCAAGAAGGTATCTAGAGTAGCCACAACACACACCTAGAAGACTATACTAAAAATAAATACTCCTTCACACTTTAGAATATAAACACAGTCTAAAATAATTTATTAAATCAATGAAAGTTATGAATCTTAAATAAATTTTGCACATCTAATATTAACACACAAAAATTATAACAACCAAGATTTTTTGTACCATTTTCACACTTCAAAATTATTAAATTGATATAGATAAAAAATATAAAATCTTAATAACACAAAAGCATGAGAAGAAAGAACCAACATAGTTACATGACAATCAATAAATTGATTTTTTCCTATATTAACCGAAACTCCAACCCTTTGAAAGAGGGGTTTACATGTATTTAAAGATGAGAAGGGGTCACCTCATCCTCTAAGTGTAGTGAAACCTTAGTTTATATTTTTTAATAAACATAACCTAAGTTCAGTTCTACTTCACAAAGTTGCATGTTACAACTTATAAATTACAACAGTCATGTAACCTATGCATGCTAGCAAAAACATTTTAGCTAGTTATAACACAAATGTAATGAATTATAACCAACTATAGTTAGTTTGAATAAATACTAAATGAAAAATTATATATATAATTGGCCTTTAACTAAGGCTTTCTCAGTGACTGCATGGCACTAATTATTGTCATGGGAGGTAGATAAGTGGTTTCTTAAGCTAAAGTGGAAGTTGAAGCTCACACACTTGCTAAATTAGTATTTGGAGTGAATATAGATGTATTCTTGACCTTCAATTTTAGATAGTGTTTATAATCAAAGTGTGTTATGCCCTTATTATGATCATGTCAATAAGAGTTGGTCTATTCAACCTATTTACTTTTGCTATCAACTTTGCATTCTCACCTTTTGTAGATCTGAAGCTTACCCAAAACATATCTACTTTGGTGGCCTTATTCCTCATATAAATTAACTTAGCCTCAATATATTCTAAATTTAATCCTTATAGACTATATTTTAATTTAGCAAATGTTTGATATAACATTTGATCAAAAAAGGATCTCACGACCAACTTCCCAATGCCATCCCATGCATGTGTCAACCCCATTTCACTCAAAATTTGTATTGTCTACTTCTTTTTTCTATTATATTTGAGACCAAAACATGAATAAATGTTATCCATTCCCTTGATTCTTTAGTCTTGATGACCACTAGAATTAATACATTGGATACTTCCAAGGGTAACATCAAGTTCAGATGGCTGAAAGCCTTATTAGGGGTATAAAAAACAAAAAAATTAGCTTGGTCTCATATTCTTTCATATCTTTAAATAATTTGATCACTAGAGTTTCTTGAGGAATTAATTGCACCCTCAAATAACCAATAGTGTCCAATATATCATATATCCATTAGGTTATATTATGAACATCTTGCTCAATTTTAGAGCAAACATGGATTACCTTCTATTATTCTCTAAGGTACTTCAGTTCTTGATCTAGATCTTTCATTATTATTTTTATACCCTCATAAATTTATATTAATATTCAAGTATGGGTCTCCATATCAGACTCAAAGTCCTTAATGAAAGGGGACTGACCCATCTTTATATCTTACCTCTTAGAAAGAGAGTAGACTTATTCTCTTTATTAAAAAATCAAGCTCTAGCCAATGATGTCCTCTATCTTTATTTTCTTCACCCTTTGTATAGAGCCAGTAAACTTATCAAATAAGGAGCTCATAGTAGGAAACTCAGTTATCTTTAAGTCTGGCCTCTTAGAAGTTGATGCTCCTAGTTCCTTAGCCCAGTCTAGAAGAGTCAATTATGATGGATCTATTATGTGTGTCTATATTTAGGGATATTTTATGGTATAAATCTTAAGAGTTGTCTTTGGCATGGTAAGTCATATTAAATTTGACCTATCTACATTTTGAAAATCTAGCATTGGGTGGACAATGTAGACTGGCTTTTTATTTGGAGTCTTCTTAGTAACTACCATTGTTGTGGTATGTATTACCCCTATGGAAGGCATATGTGAATGAACTTGAGTATAATATGCTAAAAATTGGGTGGAGGGATGGATGGGAGTATTATAAATAGAGGTGGAGACTAGAAGATTAATTGTAATAATGGATGTGGAGATAGTTCCAAAAGGAGGAAGGGATATAGTAGGAAAAAAGTGAAAAATGGTAATGTAATAATAGGAGGGTGGTCTAAGATAGTAGTAGGTATGAAACCCTTACCTAATTTTTCACTCCTAAGGGGTACCTTTCCTTTCAATCCTTACAATCTCAAAACCTTAGCTTAATTTAGTTCTTCATTCACATCATCCCTTATCTCACCTTCAATTGAAGGTTATGCCTTCTCACTTGGTCCCTCAATGGATTACACATGATGCCTCCCTACCTTAGATTTTATCTTATATAATATGGTTATATTCTTAGTTGGAGGAGAAACCACTTATTGGGTAGGAAGATGGACTATCACACTATATGTTATGGTTTCCATAATGGGTGTGAGGGCTTCTTTATCAAAGGATTCTAAACAAATTATCTCTTCTTTCCCAATAGAGTTTTCCTTTAAATTAACTATTTATTCTACATGTTCCTATTTTATTTTCCTCAATTTAAATATGGATACTTGACCTTGAGGAGTTTACTCTTATAACTTTTTTTCAACAACCAATGATTTCCCTTCACCCTAATTTCACTCTGTAGTTATCATCACAGTGGGTAGTTTTTTGGGGTCTTGAATTTGATCCTTCAATTAATGGAGAGGTATATTATTTCATAAATATGAATAGGTGAATCACCCTAGTATTTGGATTTTATATTTTGATTTTCAAATGTGAAGAAAGGATCTATTTGAATTACCTTGAGTAAGTCCTCACTTATTCTAGCAATCCTAGCCCTTTCTTTGACCTCAGTATCATTTTTTGCATTAATAAATAAGAAGTCATGGCCATAGGGTTCATGTTTATAGTGAATACCCATGTTGTGAACATGTTGTTTCACTTTACCATGGGGGTCTCAATCTCTATGGATTAAGGTAGCCAAGGCATAGGATTTCCTAGCAATACCAACCTCTTTGAAGTATCTACGTAAGGTGTAACACATCCTCCCAATTGTGAGATAAGATCCATGAAAGGTATTCTTATTTCTTCTAGTTAAGTATCCATCAATACCCTTCCATAAATAATAGTTAATTTCTTGTTTAGCCACGTTTTTAGGAATGTACTTGAATAATCATAGAGGATCGACCCTATACCCAATGACCGTTATCATAGTATAATTTGGATATAGCCAGTAGTTGCCCAAAGACATGAGTGTGTTGGAAATATTATTAGATATTTTAAGTAGATTTTTACCATGAATTTTCCTCCAAACCTGGGGATACAAATCTTATTAAATTCTTAATATGTTCCTTATATATGTAGAGATATGAATGAATGAATAAATATCATAGATTCTATTTTTGATATATTCTAGATTTGGGTCTTAGAAAGATCCATTGTGTCTGTAGATGATACACATGACTACATATAGAAGGTAGGAAATTATTTAAAATTTTCCACCTTAGGGCCTCCATTCCTTATGTAATATTAATTCATTCAATCAATCACTGATAATCTCCCCTAATGTGAAGGTGTGCTCTAAGGTGATTAGTAGGTTGAGTAATGACACCCATTCCAAGTGAAGGAAGTGGATGCTTGGGTGACCATACAATAAGTTCAATAGTGCCATACCAATGTGAATTACCATCTAGAATTTGATGATAGGCACAATAATTTTGTCTTTTAGTAAAAGGGTCTCTCCTAGGAGAATAAATTTGTGCACTATTTATTCTAAATTATTGCTTGTCCTCCCAAGGGCTACACTATGAAAATCAAATGTGGCATATGGTATTTTTAAGCATAAATACCTTTGGAATTATTATTATGATATGTAGGTGTTTATAGTGATTTTATTGATGTAATGAAGTAAATTACATCTGCTCCTCCCTTTAAAGAACAAATACCATAATAGGTCAATGCATGGCATGACCTTGGGCTTGGGAGTAGCATAGTAGATTTCTTGGTGCTTGAATGGAAGTATGTTAGTTGTAATTTGTTATTATTATGTAGAGATACATTCTTTACAAGTGAATGGGTTGACACTTTTTACATCCTCCCATAGGTCTAAGTAGTTGGCATAGGTAATATGAAAGATGGAGGCATAAACAATTCTAGCCATATACTCTATTGAATCCTTGATAAGAAATATAGATGGCACCTAGGATCCCTTGTATACTATAGATGAAGATTTCATTGTTAGTTCTTAGTGATAGTAGAATTTTAGTTTCTTATAATGGTAGATTGGCACTATGTTCAATAAATTATAGTTTGATTGAACATAACTATGGCATGAATTCATAGAGGGAAATATATGCTTGAGCTCGTTGATAATCAATGGATGTGAAGTTGGTTACCATCTTGAGGTTATACCTTTTAGAATTCAAGTTTAGTTTGTGCACCATCAATAACCAACATATCTAAGCTTGTCACCTTCATTTAATTTAAACTTGACCACCTTGGCCTAGTGGACATGCCATATAGGATGCTTAATCATTTGGGGAGTGCCATGGTTGTAATCTTTTTGAAACCTATCAATGAATGGTTTAGTCATGCATCGACTGTTATGTTTAGGATAAATCATTTAAATTTTTTGTGGGCCAAGATTTATGTATGAAAGAATCTAAAGACCAAAATGTTCTTTGAGGAGATTCATAATTTTTTTCTCAAAAGCTAAATATTTGAACACTTTTATTGAAGATTATATTTCCATTTAGGAATATTTTTGGAGGAAGTTACGAAAGAAGAAAGTTCTAAACAATTTTTTTCAAATGAAATCTACTAAAGATAAAGTTATCAGAGACCAAAAGTTCTATAAGAAATATGCTAAATATGAGGTATCAAACAAAAGGATATAAAGAATATTTTATAAACACAAAAGTTCTTGATCATAAAATATTGAAGAAAATCTCTTGACTAAAAGTTTCCAACCAAAAATTTCCCAAAGACCAATATGTTGAAAACCAAAATGCCAAATATGAACTATCGAAGACCAAAATGCCACAACCCAAAATGCTGAAGACCAAAATATTCATAATGTTGGATAAGTGAAACCAAATAATAATAATTTTGAAGACCTATCATAATTATTAAGCTTCCAAATTTTTTATTTAATAAATTCTTTTCAATAAGTCATTCCAATGAAAATGCGTTGCAAGAGGAAAATATATCAAACAAAGGTGATTTAATGCCTAAAAACTTTTTAATTTCCATAGATAATAACATAAGATAAACATAGATGTATATCCATACAATGAAAAAGACTTATAAAACAAAGGGTTCCCCACTTGTTTATTAATGATGCAAGGTGGGGTGTGTTGAATACAACAAATGGTGACTCACATGGGTAAATACTCTTGAGTTTTCAATAACCCATAATCCATGGTTTTGTAATCCAAATATCAACCATTAAATATGTTATAAAATAAATGATTAGATTATAAATATGAAAGAGACTCTTGGTAACTACATAAAACATACTTAATTTACCCATACCTTGGACTAGTGTTTTCCAAAGTGATATCTTTTATTCCTTGTCTAGGGATTTTAGCAAAGACATGGAATGAGCTACATGTTTCATTTTGATTGGGCATTAAGTTAGTAGAAGTTTAAGGAGTTCGTGCATTGCTCTACTACTAGCCAAGTGTTCATATCCCCAATAGAGATACCTTTGATCACCCTTCCATCCTTTTATTATACTTTTCCATGATGTGTGATACGTTGTTATTATTTCATCATGTAGGTTTTTAATCCCTTTTGATTTTCTTTTAGACTTTTGGATTATTCCCCCTTTTTTTTTAATTTCTAAATAGAAGAAAGAAGAAGGTGACCACCTTGAGCTGGTGTTGGTATGATTTGGTTCATCAGAATGTTCCTATAAACTCTACTTATATCAATGGTTATTACCTCAAATAAGTATTAACATTTAATGAGAATTTGATCCAATAAGATGATAAAAGCTTTCTAAATTTGCATGGAGCTGTGGGAACATATTTTATATATTTTGATGGAATTATTGGCTTCATAAAATTATCATGGTTAACTCTCTTATTACTCACCTATATTAAGAATTTTAATATAAAAGGTGTAACACACACTAATCCAAGTTTAATTCAAAACATAAATTCAGGACACCACTTAAATAGGTTATTTTTTTGGTTATACTAGGAAAGATTAGTCAAATTTCTACAAAACCAAAAGGAAATTTATTCTATAAATTGGGAACTACCTAAAAAAATAAGGAATTAGACTAAGCAAATCAAAGTTAAAATATAAATAACAAATAATCTAAAAAGCACAAACTATTCTAATGAGAACAAATGATTGAAAGTAGAAACTAGATAATAAAGCAAATCTAACCTACACCTACCTCTACTAAAACACCTTTTGTTACTCATAGACATCTCTAGATGGAACAACCATGAAGTAATGCTTCAAAAACTATCTATTTATTAAATATGTCAATTCATTATCTTAGAGGTCCTTCAAATGGAATACATTATTAGTTAGGATCTTAGATATCTAATAAGGTCCTATCCATAGAAAGATGAAATTGTCATACTATCCTTTATTTTCATGGGGTTTGGCCCATAGAAGAATAAGGTTAGATATCTTGAATGCTTTCAATTTTTCTCTCTTATTAGACCATCTTTTGATGATATCTTGATGCCTACTAAAATTTTGTAGGGCTTCAGTCATAGAATCCTCCATTTCTATAATGTCTAGCAATTTAGACTCTTTCCTCTAATTGATTTTCATGTATTCCTACATGAATTTATATGTTGGAAACTTAAGTATGATTAGGAATACTAGTTGTCTCCTATAGAATAGAAAATATGGTGAGGCTTTAAGACCCTACTTGTATTATGTTCAATCTATCTATAGTACATATTTCAATAAAAGATGCCACTCTATGGGTTTATCCATAACTAATTTCTTGATAACATCAATGAGGTTCTTGTTATTCAAATTTTTATAATCTATTCCTTTATAGGTAGTGATTGGAGGATTATCTTATGATGATTTGATTATCATGGGCCCATTCTATAAATTTAGCTAATTAGAATGCTGGCCCATTATCACAAACTAATGAAATAGGAGTACCAAACCTGGTTGTGATATGATCCTCAAGGAAATTGATCACTTTTTATGCTATCAAATTCTTGGTAGCTATTGCTTCAATCCATATGGTGTAATAATTTATAGTAGTGACCATAAATTCATGCTCAACTGAAGAGTTTGGGTTGATAACACTAATGAAATATAAGCCAAATTATGAAAATGGTTTACCCTTGATCATAGGATATAGTGGCATTATTACATGCACCTCTCTTTTTAACAAAAATTGGCATTCATGGCACATCCTTACATGAGAGTGAGTATCCTTGAATATTATTGGCCAATAAAAACCCATTCTAAGGACTCTATGGGATGTAATTTTATTATATGGTTGGCTAATAAAACCCATTTCGAGGATTCTATGGGATGTAATTTTGGTATATGTGTGGCCACTACCAATATTTTCATGTAGGTTATCCAAAATCTCTTGGGATTCATCATGTGATACATACCTCAAATAGATTCCTTCATAGTTATTTTTATAGATAATTCCTTTTATGATCATATAATGAGTATCTTTGAGCCTCAAGGCCCTCTTTTGATCTCTTTTGAGTTCTTAAAGACATATTTCAATGAGAAAGAATTGAATGATATCTAAATACCATTCTTCTTCGAAAACCTATGTTTGGCAGACTTCTTTGATGGTCATACGATGGTTTAGTTTAATCATAAACTAAAAAATACCTTGTCCTCTTAAAATATTGGTAAGTTTAATCTCAATGTAAAACTCTTAAAATTTCTCCACCTAGTTACCCTATGCTCTCCCAAATCATTTTATCCTAATGTAAGCTTAAAAGTAGGATCTAGTGCAATAGCAATGGTCTTTTTCTTAAGAATGTAGTGTTGAAAATTCTTTACCATTTTGACAAGGGAAAATATCTATTTTTCAATCAAGGAATATTTAAACTCTTCATCCTTTAAGTTCTTGCTCATGAAAGTAATATGATGTTTGCTCTCCTCCTTTACATGAGCATAATAGTGATTGTATGCTTTGAAATGAATAAGTACAAAAAGAAGTCCTTAGTGAAAAATGGGCTTACCAATATTGAGGAAAATAATATAGCCTTTTTATGTCTTTGAAAGACTTTTTAGCTCTAGGTGTCCATTTCATTTTGGTATCTTGTTTAAGCATTGTGTTTAGAGGTCTGATAATTTCTAAAAATCCTAATATAAACTTTATTACTAAATTAATCTTCCCAAATAAGGAATTAATATATTTTTTGCTATTTAAGAACATTATTATACAAATTCCATGAATTCTATCTGGGTCAATGGTGATCCCATATTTGGTGATAATTTGGCCCCATAACTTACATTCATTAATGCTGAATATGCTCTTTTCTAAGTTCAGTGAGATACCCAAATTCCTACATCTTTCAAAGATGAGCTGAAGATGGTCTATGTGATCAACCCTATTATTTGAGAAAATAGTGAGGTCATATATGTATATGATTATGCATTTACCTACTATCCCTTAGAATACATGATCCATGGCTCTTTGAAAAGTATCTCCTATGTTGATTAGGCTAAAAGGCATCCAATTATATGCATAAGTTCCCCACTTTATGGTAAATGTAGTTTTCAGTCTATCCCTTGATTTAACTAGAACTTGATTATGTACTAAAAATACATCTAATAAATACATCATCCTAGAACCACTCACAATATGGATCACCTCATCCAATGAGGGAAGAGGATAGTTATCTTTCTTAGAAGCTTTGTTAAGATTCTTGAAATTGACACATAGACTAATTTTGCCATTCTTTTATTGACTAGAACTAGATTAGCCACCCAAGTTTAATGTCTAATTGGAAAGAATATCTGGGCACTTATTGGTTTCTCTACCTCCTTTTGGATCAAAGGTTATAGGATAGGATTAACTGATATTTGTCTCTACCTGAATGGCTTATAATTTGGCTTAAGTGGAATTGTATGGGTGATGACCCTAAGATTAAAGATACTATTAGGTCCTTAACCCTTTTTCTCTAGTTTGGAGTGTATCTTAAATCAATATTGATAAGATGTAATTTTTCTTCATCACCCAAATTCTTTGAGTTAAACTCAAAATCATTAACCTTGAGTTGTCTTTGTTGCTACACTTCAGTATTTGAATGAAATCCTCTTCATCTAATTCCTTTTTGCATAAATTGATTATTTTCTCATCATCAATTATTTAGGACTCAAATCCTAAATCAATCAAAATTGGATGATCTGTTGATCATCATCAAACACCTAAAAGTTCTCAATGTTGTCTGGTATTGATGGACAAGGTACCAATTCAATGGATAACTTATGCACTTTTGACTCTTTCAGGGGTTCCAAATTTATTATTAAAGAGGATGATGATTCAACACTTGGTTTTGTTCTCTTGAAATGACCACTATGTTGAAAGCCTCAAATGACTTGATTAAATCACATGATCTATGTTTATACTTCTTTAAGTATGATAGATTGCATTGATGCTTTTTTTGACCTGGTTGATCACTATTTTTGAGTCCCTATATACCATAATTTCCTTGAAATTATTCTTAAGGGAAAAATATAATACCAAAATTAGGGCTTTGTACTATGCTCTATTATTAGTGCATGGAAATTTGAGCTTCTATGTTGATAGGTACTTCTTCCCTTGTGCATTAACCAACTATATGACAACACTTAATCCTTACTTGTATCTTACTCTATTGAAATGAAGGGTTCATAATTAGGAAGTGCCATGCACTTCTTCCTACACTTCATGTTTTTTAGTAAATGTATAAATTCTAAGACTAGGAGATTTGTAACTTACTTCTTTGTTAGTAGTGTTGTACTTTGTAATAGGGTGCTTCATCCTTGTCTCCTAATAAATTATAATTTGATTATCAATTCCTCTCCATGGTATCCAAATAAGAGAGAAGACTATGTAAATATATCCATTGATCATCTTCAACCAATATCTGCTCAATAGTATCCCATAGTCTTTAGGAATATCTACTACCAGTATGTTGATAATCATCTACACTCAAGGTTCTGATGTAACATGGATGCATATATCATTAATTTATCCTATCATAGGTATTAATATTTTATCTAGCTATGAAATAGTCCTCTTATATGGATTTGGGTTCAAACCAATCTTCTATCAAATAGAGGTTGGCAACATAGTAGCTGAAGCTCTAGAATCCATAAAATGGTTGTGTATATTTTTGCCAAATGCCTAAATGGTTAGTTAGAAAAGGGGAACCTTAGGATTTATTTTGTATGTTAAATTTGTGTTGGCCATTTTTTCATTTTTTCAATAGACTTCCCTATGATAAAATTCCATAAGACCTACTTTTTTTCTATGATTTGTGTTAGTTCATGGAGGGTAATATTAGCCTTAATCTTTTTCATGTCCTTAACAATATTATATCCTCCCTTACTCTATTATTCTCTATGCTGGGGCTGATAATTATCTTTTGGGGGAGGAGGATTATTATCAATTTTAGGATTCAATCAAATAACAATATTTTTAGGAGTGGAAGTGGTGAGAGGTTGTCTATTCCTTAGATTGTATTTATTCTTATTGAACTATTAAAATGCTTACACTTCATCAGAATTATCCTCTAGAATATTTCCGTATTCATTAAGTAAGGTAAACTCACAAGTTTAAAATACCATATCTAAATAGGAGGGGCCATATTCATGAAGGAGATTTGGGGGATTCATTATTTGATCATATCTAACCATTTTCCTTTGGAAAATTTCAAATGCTACACATAACTCCACACAGTCCAATTCCCCATGTTGTGATGTGTTATGAACTCTACACCAATTAGACAAATCTATCTCCATGATATTAATTTATAGTATCTTAGTAGACTATTATTTTTATGCATTATTGGTGGGTCTATTAAAGGGCCTATTATATCCTGAAAATCTAAAATTCTAGTTTTAGTTATGATTGGTTCTTTTGCCCATCCTTTTTTGCATATTCAATAAGTAATTGCTCAAATTTTGGACCATTATTTTTATATAATCTAATTCATCTTTGGTGGAGTATACAACTTGAGTGAATGCCATGTTGGAATGAGTCAGATGTTGATTTTATTGGTTCTATTGATGGCTAGTTATTTGTGCTTGATTGTTTAATAAACCATAATTATAATTTGTTTATTGTTGTGTCATGGTAGGTAGAGTGTACAACTAATTTTGATTTAATTTAGGTACATTTTAATAATCATGTGGTATTGGATTCAAATATGAAAAACCATTATTGAATGTTTTACCCCCTGACATTTGAGAATTGAACTAAGGATTGAGTTGTTTGTCAATGTTGATAGCTTCTTTATATGCCAAGGCTAAATTATTGGAAGTAGTAGATCTCTTCATAAATATTGTAGTGATGGCATCCACATCATTTTTATAAATCTCAAGTGTTATATCTACTTTCTATTTGTATTCCATGTTCATCTAGGTGTACATCTTCTAGAATATTTCATTAAATGCTCTAATTGACTCATTAGGATACTTATTCATGCTAATAAAATGATAATACACCAAACTTGGATTAGTAACTTGCCCAGATTATGTAAGGAAATTATTTTGACATGCATTCCATGAGGTGATATAATTGTTTTACAAGTTAATATACCAATCATAATAAAAATTATGTAGAGTGAATGGAAAAAGTCTGCATGCAACATACTCATATGTGACATTCATTAGTCTCAGTGCATCCTTAAAAATATTTAATATGCTTCTTTGTCATCCTCCCACTTGAGGGGGGAAATGTAGGTAAGTATTTATATGAATTATTTGGTAAATTATGTTTATCTCCAAGAATGGAAATAGTAGATCTGACTAACTAAGGTTGAGCCATAAGATGGTTAATGAGTGAGACATTTCTCACTAGGGAAGGTGTCTTGGCTCGGTGTACCTCAGGATGGTTGATACCAGTCTAGGCCTCTTATGATTTCACATAAGTGATGCCAAAAGGATATCTTAGACCTTAGATCTTATTACTCTTTTAGGTGTCTCTATTACAAATCTACGTAGTGACTAACCTTTACTATTGATAAAATAAACAAATGTGCCCTCCTTCTCACACTAGCTTTTATGTTTCTATTGATGTGGGTTTTATGCACACCACAAAACTTAAACGAGGTAGAATCTAATGTTTTAAGATATATATGGAAACAAAGTTTCAAATCATGGTATGAGATATAGGTATGCAATTAAAATAACCAATTGGTGGAATAGCAGGTTGAGCATGTAGGTCATTTAAATAGGTATATGGATGGATTTGTGAAATATAAAAGAAGAAAACACTAAGTAATTTGGTTAGGTGTAAAATTACTCTATGATGGGTATATCTTTAAAGATAAATTAAAAAAATGGAGAGAATGGTAAGCAAAAAAGGTGGTCATGTATTCTCCAAAGATCACTTCCAAAGTTTTTTTATTTAGTGGATGAGTATCTCCAAAATCAATGTTTGTTGTTTGTAGTTATTTCACACTGATGAACAAACATGGTTGAGTAGTTTAGGTAAGTAATTATAGGAAAATTAGTGGTCTCAACTGAAGGTTTCTCTCTTTAGAGTTGTTTTTACATACCCTTAGTTGAGAGATTAAGGATTAGACTATGAAGGTATCTAGAGTAGCCACAACACACACCTAGAAGACTATACCAAAAGGAAATACTCTTGCACACTTTAGAATATCAATGAAGTCTAAACTAATTTCATAAATAAATGAAATTTACTAATGTTCAATATATTTTTCACATATAATATTAAAAAACATCAATTCTAAAAACCAAGATTATTGGTATAATTTGTACACTTCAAAATTACTAAATTTATACATACAAAGAAGCTAAAATCTCAATAACATACAAAAGGGAGAAGAAAGAATAAACATAGTTGTATGACAATCAATAACTTGATTTTTAATGTATTGACCAAAAATCTAACCCTTTAAAAGAGGGTTTTACATGTATTTAAATACTTGGGTAAGGGGTTACCTAATCCTCTAAGTGTAGTGAAACGCTAGTTTACATTTTTGAATAAACATAACATTAGTTCAGTTCTACTTTACAAAATTGCATGTTACAACTTATAAATTACAACATTCATTCAATGTGTGCATGCTAAAAAAAACCTTTTAGTTAATTATAACATGAATGTAATGAAATATAAATAATGGTAGTTAGTTTGAATAAATACTACATACAAAATTGTATACAAAATTAGCCTTTAACTAAGGCTTGATCGGTGACTACATGGCACTACTTATTGTCATGGGAGGCAGACAAGTGGTAGCTTAAGTTGAAGTGGAAGTTAAATCTACCACACTTGATGAATTGGTAGTTGGATTTAATTTAGACTTCTTCTTGGTCTCCAATCATTAATAGTGTTTATATCCAATATCATGTTATGCCCTTATTATGCTCATGTCAAGAATAGATGGTCTATTCACCCTATTTACTTATGTTATCAACCTTGCATGCTCAATTTTTGTAGCTTTGAAGCTTACATAGAAGATATCTACTTTAATGGCATTCTTCCTCATAAAACTTAACTTAGCCTCAATGTCTTATAAATTTAGTTCTTCTAGATTCTATTTGAATCTAGTTAAGGCTTGCTTTAACATTTGATCAAAAATAGATTTCACCACCAACTTCCTAGTGCCATCCCATGCATGTGTCAACTCCATTTCATTAGAAAAATTTACTGTCTACTTCTCCTATTATGTTATCTTTGAGACCAAAGCATTAATATATTTTATCCATTCCCTTACTTCTTGGGTCCTAATAACCACTAGATTCAATGCATTAGTTTCTTCCAAGGGAGACATCAAGTTCATATAGATAAAAGCCTTATTAGGGGTATAAAAAAACAAATTTTTTAACTTGGTCTCTTTTTCATTCAGAGCTTTGAACAATTAGGTCACTAGAGTTACTTGAGAATCCAATTATTCCCTCAAAGAACCATTAATGTCTAATATATCATATAGTCATAAGGCTACATTCTAATCATCTTTCTCAATTTTAGAGGGAACATGGATTACCTTATGTTGTTATCTAAGGTTCTCTATTTCTTACTCCAACTTTTTCCTTTTTTTTATGTATCCCCATGAATTATTATCAACTCTCCAAAATGGTTCCTCATATAGGACATAAATTCCTAAAGGGGATTGACCCATATTGTTGTATTGCCTCTTTTAAAGAGACTAGACATATTCTATTTATTCTAAAATCAAGCTTAACTCAATGTTGTCATCTATCTTTATTTTCCTCACCCTTTTCATAGAGCCGATATACTTATCAAACAAAGAGATCCAATGGGTAACTCAATTATATTTAGGTCTAGCCTCTTAGAAGCTAATGTTCCTAGTTCTTTAGCCCAGTCTAGAAGATTCAACTATGATGGTTCTACTTGGTGTGTCTCTATTTGGTTATGTTTTTTAGGATCAATCTTAGGATATGGCTTGGTCATGGTAGGCCATATTATATTTGACCAATTGACATTTTCTAAATGTAGCATTGGGTGGACAATGTAGATTGGATTTTTCCTTAGAGTCTTCTTAGTGGACACCATTGTTGTGATCTATATTTCCCCTAAAAAAGGCATAAATGAGCTCAACTGAATAGAAGATGTTAAAAATTGGGTGGATAGATGGTTAGTAGTAATATAAATAAAAGTGGAGACCAAAGGAGTAATTGTAACAATGGATGTGAAGATAGGTCCAAAAGGAGGTAGGGACACAGTAGGAAAATAAGTGACAAATGGTAATGTAATAATATGAGGGTGAAAGTGATTCCTTTCCTTCCAGTCCTTGCAAGATCGAAACCTTAGCTTGATGAATTTATTCTTCATCCACATCGTCCCTTTTCTCACCTTCAATTGAAGGTTTTCTTGATCACATTGTCCCTCTATGGATTACACATGAGGCCTCCCTACCTTAGACTTTATCTTATAACATATGATTATCTTCTCAATTGGAGGAGTAAAAACTTAATGGGTAGGAAGAGGGACTATCACATTGGATGTTATGGTTGTTGGAGTTGCAACAATGGGTGTGAGGTCTTCTTTATTAAAGGATTTCAAACAAATAATCTCCTATTATTTCATAATAGAGATATATTTTACATGAATTATTTCCTATGCATGTTCCTATTTTATTTTCCTAAATTTAACTATAGATACTTTAACTTGATTAGTTTCATTTTCTACTTGTGTTGTGGAAATTGATGTTTCCCCTTCACCCTGCTCTTGCTTTCTAGCCACCATCATAGTGGGTGGATTTTAGGGGTCTAGAATTTGATCTTGTGATTATTAGAGAGGTTTTTTGTTCCATAAATTTAAAGAAGTCCATCCCCTTGGTGGTGGGATTTTATATTTTTCTTTCTCAAGTGTGAGGGAAGGATCCTCTTAAATTACCTTGAGTAAGCCCTCAAATATTACAATAGTCCTAGCCATTTTTTTAACCTTGACATCATATTTTGTATTGAAAAATAAGAATTCATGGTCATAAGGCTCATTCTTGTAGTGAATAATGAGGTTGTGAAAATGTTGTTTCACTTTCCCATTGGGGTCCCAATCTATGTGGGGCAAGGTATCCAAAGCACAGGCTTTCCTGACACTACTCACCTCTCTGAAATGTCTACATAAGGTGTAACACATCCTCAAAAATATGATATTGGAGACATGAAAGGCACTCTTCTTGCTTCTAGTTAAGTCTTTATCAATCCTAGTTGATAATTGATAAGCAATTTATTATTTAGCCACCTTTTTAGGTATGTAGTTCAGGAGGCATAAAGGATCGACCCTATGCATAATGACCATTATCATGATATAATATAGATATAATTAGTAGTTACCTAAAGACTGAGTGTGTTGGTGATATTATTAGATATTTTAGGTAGAGGTTTACCATGAATTGCTCTCCAAACTTGGGGATATAAATCTTTTGTAATTCTTAATTTTTTCCTTGTATATTCATATATATGAACAAATGAATAAACATCATAGATTATATTTTTGATATATGATAGATTTGGGTCTTAAAGAGACCCATTGTGCCTATAGATAGTACCCATGAATGCATCTACAAGGTAGGACATCATGTAAAATTTTCCACCTTGTGGCATCTTATCCTTATGTAATATTATTTCATTCAATCAGGGGTTGATAATCTCCTACAATGTGAAGGTGTGCTTTGAGGTGATCATTATGTTGAGAAACAACACCCATTCTCAGGTGACCATTCAATTAATTTAACAATGACATACTAATATGAATTCCCATTTAAAATTTTTTGATATGCATGGTATTTTTGTCTTTAAGTGAAAAGGTCTCTCTAGGGGGAAGCCATTTGCTCACTATTTGTTCTATAATTTTACTCTTCCTTCAAAAGGATACACTATGAAATTTTAATGTGGCATCTAGGATTGGTAAGCAAAATAAATTTGGAATGTTTTTATTGATATGTGGGTGATGATAGTGTTGTTGTTGACATAATGAAGGAAACTACCATCTACAATCCTCCTTTCAAAAAAAAATCACGTAGCAAGTCAATGCATGGCATGACCTCAGGCTTGGCACTAGCATAGTGGAGTGCTTGGTACTTGAATGCAATTAGGCTAGGTATGACTTGTTATTCTATATATATGCCTTCCTCACAATCAAATTTTTTTATTCTTTATAAATCATCCCATAGGGATGAGTAATTGACATAGGTACCATCGAATACGGAGGCATCAAAAATTATATCCATATACTCTATTGAATCCTTGATAGAAAATATGGATGGTTCTTAGGCTCCCCTATATGATCTATATGAATAATACATTATTATTTCTTAGTGATGGTAAAATAAAAGCTCCTTATAAAGGTGTCTTGTCACTATGTTAAACAAATTATATATTATTTGAATGTAATTAGGGATTAAATTCATAAAGGGAAATATACGCTCAATTACATTAAAAATCAATGGATGTGAAGTTGGTTATTAGATAAAGGTTATAAAATTTTAGAATTCAAGTCCATTTTGTGTACCATCAATCACCAATGTCTCCAAACTTGTCACCTTAATTTAATTCAAACTTGACCACCTTACCCTAATGCCCATGCCATGTAGGATGCTTACTCATTTAGTGAGTGCCATGATGCTGCTCTTTTTGACAACTATCAATGCATGGTTTTGGCATCAACACTTGAATTTGTGATGAATCATTTGATTTTTGTTTGAAAGCATAGATTTATGAATGAAAGACATTGAAGACCAAAATTCTCTTCTGGGAGACTCACAAAACTTTTCTTGAAAGCCAAAATTATGAACACTATTACCAAAGACTAAATTATCATTTATTTGTCAAAGGAATTTATTGAATATGAAAGTTCTGAATAAAAGTTTCTGAATGAAAGTTGTCAAAGAGAAATATCACAGAGACCAAAAATTCCCAAAGACCAAAATTTCCTAAAAGAAAGCTATCAAATAGGAGGTGCCAAATAAAAATATCCAAATAATATTTTACTTACATACAAGTTCCCAAATAGAAAATACCTAAGAGATGCTCTCAACCAAAAAAATCTAATCAAAAAGTTCTCAAAGACCAATATGGTGAAAACCAAAATGCCATAAATGAACTACCAAAGACCAAAATGTTGCAGGCCAAAATGTTGAAGACCAGAATGTTCACAATGTTAGATAAGTGAACCTAAATAATAATAATTCCAAAGACCTATCATACATAGTAATATTCTAAAAAAATTATTAATAGATTATTTATAATAATTCATTCCAATGAAAATGGGTTTCAATAGGAAACCATATGTAACAAAGGTGATTTAATGCCTAAAAACCCACAAATTTCCATAGATAATAACATAGGCTAAACATGCATGTACAACCCTATAATGAACAAGCCTTCTAAAATAAAGGGGTCCCCACTTGTCCATCAATGATGAAAGGTGGGGTGTGTTTAATATAATATATTTTTCATGATACTCAAGAGAATTTGATTCTTTCATAATCAATATTATAGCTTGATATGAATAATTCTCTCCTACTTGATGAATTGACAAGCCTAAAACATGAGATTAGATACCATCAAATGTTTGTTACTAGGGGACTCAGATTCAATCTAGATTGAATTGGATTAATCTTAAAGATTAAGGCTCTAGGTTATTTTTCAATTTACTAAGAATAGATCATGGTAAAATAAACATTCCTTTGATTGATTATTGGGGGACTATGTCTAGTGATCTGACTAAGATTAAAAAAACATTCTTCTCCTTATAATCATAACTTTTCTTTTTAGATGGCTCGATCTCACAAATTAAACATTGAAAATATCTTAGTAATAAGTGTATTCCTAAGAAAGTATCTAGGGAATAGGCCATGGTTCTTGATAGTGAGATCTCTCCAGATGAGATAAAGGCAACCATTGATTCCATGAATTTAGACAAAGGCCAAGGTATTGATGGGTTTCTTGTGGAGTTTTAAAAGTCTAATATAGATTGGATTATAGGTGAATGATTGGGGTTTTTAAGGAATCCATTGAAGTGGGTACACTAGGGCATAAATAAATAGATGTGTGGTTAAGATCATCATAAAATATGGATAACTTACCATGGTTAAGAATTAGAGACCTATTACTCTTCTGAATGTCTCTTATAAAATTTTGGATAAGCTTATAGCAAGGAGGATTTCCTTCATTCTTATTTCATTGATATTAGTTACTCAAATGGGGTATTTTTAAGGTGCACATGCGCACGCACACACACACACACACACACACACACACACACACACACACACACACACACACACACACACACACACACACACACACACACACACACACACACACACACACACACACACACACATTTTACAATATTATTTCCATCTAGGAAGATATTTATTAAGATTATGATTTTGGACAAGACATATCAATGATCTTACTTGACTTGAAAAAAGCCTATGATAGGATTGAGTGGCTATTCATTAACTTAATTTTGAAATTTTTTGGTGTTCAAGATAGATTTTTTGAATGGTAAATGTATTATTTAAATATGCCTTAGCTGTTATTGAAGTTAATGGTGAGCTAAGTCAATTGAGCTTCAAAGGTCAATTAGACAAGGCTGATCTCTTACCCCTTTTATTTTTTTGTGATGGTGGAATCACTTCACTACTTGCTGAGAAACTCATTTGTGGTTCCTTTGATTAGAGGTATTTTTATACCCAATGGTTAAAAAATGATTAATGTTTTATTTTTAGATGATTCTACATTATTTTTTAAACTTAAAAAAGATAATCTTCAATACGTGGCTAGTAGACTTGACATTTATTGTTCTGCCTCTAGTTCTAAAGTGGAACTTCACAAATCATGTATAATAGGGTGGAATGAGGACCCATCATACTAGTTGGAAGAGATTGAGTGGGTATGGAGAGGCCCTAATTATATGGTTATATACCTAGGTATTCCTTTTTCCTTGATAAATTCATTCAAATAGATGTGAGATTGGTTGTATGTAAAAACTATTAATAAGATTGGTGAGTGGCATAGTCATCTTCTTTGTCTACTAGTAAAAATTTAAGTACGTCAGAAAGTTATCTCCTCATATAACATATACTATTCATCTTATTATATGTTTAATAAGTCTCAGATTAATCTTTTGCATAGAATCATTAAATATTTCCTTTGGTTGGATGGCAAGGGAAATAAAAAAAGGCATGATATGGCATGAAATATTTTTTATTTACTTATAAAATTTAGGGGGCTTGGGTTGAAAGACCTTAGGATTCAAGGTATTTATTTGGTAGTCAAGTTGATGATATATGGAAGGTTTTGGTTAGACATAATATTTAAATGGGAGTTTTAAAAGATAAACCGAATTATAAATGGATTCACATGTCTAATTTGTTGACTAGTTCATTTTCATTACAAGTTTTAGGTTCAGTAATTTTTTGAGATTATAAAACACCTTGTCATTATGTATCCTATTTTTTGTGGGTTGGGGTCAAGGTGATATGGGTATAGGTCTATATGGTGTAACCTTAAAATTAATAGAAGGCCCCTAAACATTACTAGAGGGTGTTCAGCCTTCATCTGGTTCTATAAGGTTTTAATATGTTTGAAAGATATATTTTCCTTTAATAACTAGGCTTAATGGATTGAGATTAGAGAAAGGTTTCAAATTCTATTGTCTCAGTCAAATGCTATTATCTTAGAGGAGAACCTTCACTTTGATAACAAAGGTTCTTCAGTCTGTAAAAGGTGTTTCTATATTTGATGATGTAAAAGGGTTTTGGGAGGATATTAAATGGATAAATGGTCCTCCCCTTATGGAGTATACCATTAAAATTATTTATGATAAACTTATTTTCTCTAAAAGTAGTTCCTCAACCTTAACTAGGTGTGGCATGTTTGTGATCGCTTCTTCAGTTGGTTGTTTAGATTCCTAATTGTCTAGTCATATTGTATTTAACTAAAAAAGTCTCATTTTATATGGTTGCTTTTTTATGAAAAATTAGTTATTGGGTAAATTATTTATAAGTTTAGTTTTGTCAATCCTCATTATCTTTTGTGTGGTGAGTTATAAGCTATTGAACACCTCTTTTTCTTGTGTCCTTATGCAAAATGTATATATAAAATTTATCTAAATAGTTGAAATTTTTTGTTTGATTATGATATTTCATGGTATAATTTTGATTTTGGGTATGTGTGTTCCAAAAATAATGTTCATATTTTTTTCCACAAGTTATGGATTTTATTTTCCACTGAAATCCTATGGTTCATTTACAAATAAAGGAATTTGGATGTTTTTCAATTTAAGTCCAAATTACTTACTAACTTCAATTTTTACTATGAGATATGTTTATTAGAAGATGTTTTTGTAGTAAAAGGTGCCATAAAGTGAGATGGAAAATTTATTTAGAATAGGGATGATCAAATTTTCTTCTAGATACCTATTGGATAGTAGGGGATACCTAATATTCTCTCAACCTCCTAACTGGATGATTTGCCATGGTGAAGTTGTGTAGGTTCAAATTTTTTAGTATGATTGGGGATTGATCATGTAAGAATATTTTGAACAATCTGATGATTTGATAATAGGATGGGATAACTCATTTTATTCAAATAAGAATGGTATAGTCCTTAGATGAAAGTAAATAAATATGTACTAATTTCCTTACAAGCCTATGAGAATGAAGAGAAATCAACTTCTAGTGAGGTAATTGAGTTAGTTGGTGTTGATAAGGATATTATTGGCTATGAGGGTTTTCCCTTTTGTGAGGTTGGTTTTGATAGGGATGATGTGGGAGATGGGAAGCACCTAAAGCATAAGTTTATTAACAACATTGATGAATTTGTTAATGTAACTTATTCAAAACTAAAAAAAGTTATCCAAGAGGGATATATTAATGATTCTAAGGAATTGGTTAAATTTATTAAGACTTCAAACATGAAATATTTATTGAGTAAATTAGATCATTTTCCCTCCTCAATGCAGTGCTCTTAGTTGGGACCTATTTTGTTTGACTGTGACTTGGGACTTGAGGTGGATGGTGTTGAAATTGATGAGGATGATGGTGTGATGTTTAATGATGGGGCCAATATAAACCTATAGCTCTTGGTTTTCCTTGTTGAAAATTTTCCTTTGTTAACTGTGATACTTTTATTTTCTATTGCTACCACTTATGTGGCTTTTTATATTGTAATAACATTCTAAGGTTGGTTTTTTTTATTGTATATCATGGCCTTGGTGGTACTTTTTATATTTACATCCAAGGGTTTTATATAATTTTTACATGATATTTCATTATAAAAAAATGTGTTCTACTTTCAAAATATCAACCTTTAAAAAGAGTTGCATAAAAACATATATAATAAATGAGATGGGGACCATCTAAAAATATCATGAGATCCTACTCTTGGATATCATGGCCCAAAATTAGAGACATTCTAATGATGTTCCCAAAAAAGATAAATAAGGGAGAAAGAAGACCTAGGGTATTGACAACACACACCTAGTTGGGACCAAAAGATTATTCAAATTGAGCTTGATGGGGTTCCACATCCCAACTACTTCATAATGTATTATTGATATTTTAGTGCTTATACCACCAAGTTATCCTCTTGATCAAGATTTGGTAGGTTGACAGGTGGTTATTGAAATAACACTTCTATCTGAATTAAAAACCCATCATGAAATTTAAGAGGGGATTTAATGAGACTTTCACCTCATTGACCTAGATAATGTTTGTGGTTGGCTATGTGGAAATATATAGGATAGCCTTGAATCCATATTTGTTGTATTTTTATAACTTTCTCTTCATTACTACCTTTAAGTAGATGAGGTGGACCCCAATTTTTTCAAGGTTGAGTAAGGTGCCATCTATGTGGAAGGGATTGTGATGCTAACCTATTTGAAGTATGAAAGAATCTAATCCCTACTCTTTTCATATGGATTTATGGTGTCTTATATTTACCTAATCCAATACTAAAGTAAGGTACTCATGCTCCCAATGAATGTTTGGTACAAGTTCAAAGTAGTGAGAGGCATGTGTCAGAGCTCTGATGACATCCCATTATTAGTAACCACTACCATATTATTGTATTTATCCACTAATGTTCTTATCAAAGTATTATTATGCTCTTTATAATAACACATTTATTGCTGAAAGAGCTTCAGTCACCTTCTTGCATGATATAAAAATGTACTAGAGCATATTCAACATTGTTATTCAACCCAACTGATAATGATCTCCTCACCTGAAACTCCAAAGTTTTGGCTTGGTCTCTAAAGTCATCCATTAGTTTCTTTGTGAGCTCATTAGTGAATTTTATAATGTATATTAGGTCCTCTATTATATTTTATTATTGAGTTGTAGTCTTCACTCTTATGAGATAATAGAGGTCCTGCTCTATTATCCATAAAATAGGATATCCATCTTGTGTGAGGTTCCAAGTCATCACCCTATTCATCTAGATCGAGTCCCTATCAAAATATATTTAGATATCTGGGTCCACATGATAGACCATTTATATAATTTATGCACTTGAATATTTAATGATACCCATCCATCCTTTCCCATTCATGGTCCCTAGGGTAATAAAATATTGGGTAGTAGGGGCAGTGGTAGTTAAAGTGGAAGATGGAGGCATGGGTAGAAGAGGTAATGATAAAGATGAAGGGTGAAATGAAATGAAGAGTGGGGGAGGTGGAATGGGGTAAAAGGGAGGAAATAACAAATGAGAATTGTAAGGGAACAAGAGAGACCTTATTTGGTTTGAGGTCATGAAGATCTGGGGATAATTTGTGCTTGGAAAATGCATGTTAAACATGAAGGAGGATATTGACTGGTTAAATACAAAAACTTGAGAGCATGGTGATATTGATATGGGATCAAGGAATAAGCTTCATATGGAATAGGGGATAAAAATGTGTCCTAAGCACAATAAAACTTTGTCTTTTAGATGGCCTCTTCTTTGAGCCTACTTGTATTGAGGATATTGTAGTTGAAGTTATCCTAGATGGATCATGTGGAAGATTTATGACCACTTCTAGGCCTAATGATGTGTTAGGTGAAATTGGATTATAATAACTAGTAGACATAGGGTCCACTAGAGTAGTTATAATATTTGGGGAATCACTCCTTTAAGAGCCACTAATGCTATTGGGTAAATTATAAATACAAGATCCATTGACAATACATGAGAAATTATGATTTGGGATAAATGTGGAACTAGGATAAATTATGGGGATGGGATAAGAGTTAATGATTTTGTATATCATGCTATTAGGGTCAAATAAGGCCATAATTGGGCTATAATATGGATAGGAGGAACTAGGTAATTAATGACACCAAACATGACCAAAGCTAAATGAAATGAAGGAAAATTGGTATTTTTCAATAGTTTAATAAAAATAAGCACAACATGGGTGGGTCATGGTGGAATGGGGACACTTGGCAGAATTAAATAGGAAGTTTGTAAACATCAACAGTTGGTGAATAAGCCTCAGGGTAAGTAACATGCCCATTCCTAATTGGATTAAAATTTGGACTACATTCAAAGTGGAGGGCTTGGGTAACTTATGGTTTTTTTACCTCAAGAACAAGTGGGGGTGGAACTATTAACAAGGCTAGTGGATAAGTAGAGAAAATTGGGAATCATTTTAGGAAATATTGGGAGAGTTAACTAAAAATCATTAGGCCTTAGGAAACATTCCTTTATAGATCTTGTTGTGGAGGGGCTGGCTACACTAGAGGTGGTTGTGGAAGAGTTGACCTTTATTTGAGTGTGATTTGAGCTTGAGATTGGTCCTTTTGATGAATGGTGACCTAAAAATTTGAAATTAAATCTACATCATTAAGTAGATTTAGTTGAATTATGTATTTTGAGTTGCCGTCATGGGGATATGTGGTGTTTAGTTGCATCTAATATTTATCCATGTGAGCTTACACCATACCATGAGGATCCCATTGTATATCCTCAACCTTTATAGGTTGTATGAGTCTATGTGTTATGCCATTGATTTTACCATTTGGACACTCTTTTATTCATGGTGACCAATGACCATATAGAGTGTTAGGTAGGACTTTTATTTTATGATGAGTCAAAAATCTAAGATGGCACTGGCTAATTACTAATCTATTTCTTTCTCTACAAGGTGTTCTTGGACCATGCATGGTATCATGAGAGGATCCCATAAAACACACTCCACTTTGATTATAGTACTATCCTAGTAGTATTAATAAGTGCCAATGGGTTGGAGTGAAGCCCTATCTCCTTTGAGAGATTTTGCATCAACCTTTCTTTGATGAGATGATACACAATGGGATATAAGTGGTCACAAATGTCCCAAATGTGGTTATAGAAGAGGTGAATGTAAATGTTTTAAAATAATACATGTATTAGAGACCCTATTGGTATCTATTGAGGTAACATTGTGTGATTTATGTCCAGGGTGGCATAAATGAAATCCACTCTGTAGGACATCATATAAAAATTACCTTTAGCATAAGTTTCATTCACCTAATGAGTGATATTTAATGTGATGAAAATCTAAAAATATATGACTTTATCTCACTTCATGATTATTCTAAGGAGGGGAACCTATAACTTATTAACATGCACCATGTAATTTACCACATACAATTGATTCAACAAAAATATACTAGTGTGTACTCTTTCTTGGAATGACCTATTCATGTATGAATCAATATCTTATTTTCTAAACCACATGTCTATGTCCTTGGCCTAGTCCTTGAGGACCTCATAGATGTTATGGGTCTTTTCATAGGCATCAACAACTTAATTTTCATAAATGATGTTGCATTTTGAGAGATTGTATTATTTCTTCAATACAAGATGAGAGATATTTTCAATTTTAAATTTGGTGTTAGATGAGTATAAAATATCCATATTAAACTTAGAAGTAATCAATATATTGCCACAATGGTCTATGAATGTGAATACTTATGGTTTGGATATGCCTTTATGTAGTCATAAATCTCTAATGGTGATAATATCATGTACATACTAAGTATTATCTTCATTAGCCTCATCATTGATGTTTGATCTTTGAATATATTTGATTTTTAAAAAAAACTCATTATAATTTTTGAATCGAGTGACACCATAAAATAATGTGGTGTCCCAAATCTATGGCTCTAACATAGGGTTAGAATTGGAGGTGACCATTGTTAGATTGTGCGATATTTTGAGCATAAAATTCAATAAAGGATATTATCCATGATTTAGAGTGAAATCAATGCAAAGGGATGTAAATGATTAAGAAGTGCATAATTGATAACAATGAATTAGACCTTGATACAACCTTATGGGGATGTATGATATTTTATACAATAATTTATTTGATGGGTTCACATTGTGTGAAATAAACTCTAAGTTGATAGCTTGAGTCAAAACTAACCATCTCCCAATTTATAATTAATTTAAAATTTTAAAAACAAGCCCCATTTGGATTGGTTAGTAGTTATGGGACTCCTCCAATTGTCAAATAGTGATTTACCCTAACCAAGATAAAAATGAAAAGAGTGTTGTAGGCACACAACTAGTTTAGTCCTCGTGGAACTGCATACTTTCTTGGGGTTGGCCACATGTAAATTAGAGAGTGATGGGATAATTGAATATTATAGTAACTATGAATTATAAGGATATTTTTTATTTGACAATAATCCCTATATGAGTTGGTTGATTAAGTGTATAAAATACATGTGGTGCTCTATGATTGGGTCAGGGGTGTAACCTATACCTATTTCAGACTCTATTAGGGCCTTTTGCATTATTCTACCTCTTAAATGCATGAAAGTACACATGTCTCTTTCTTATTCAATTATGACTCCTAAGGATTTGATAATGATGATGCCTCTAATTTATAGAAACATGTGGTGCCTTATCATTGCTTTAGGCCTCCCTGGACTCTATAATATCTAACACCTCTAACATATCTAGGTGTACTAAGACATGTGGAGTATCCTAATTAGTTAATACTTCATTATCATCCAGTTCCTCTAATACTTATGGATGTATGGAGACATATTGCACCTCCTCATTGGTTTATTTCTCCCAAATATTTGACATCTCTAAAATTTTTGGGTGTAAATAGACACATGATGTCTCCTCATTAGGTCATTCCTCCTCAGGATCTATTATATCTAACACCTATGATTTATAGAGTCATATGGTATCTCATCATTATTTTGGGCCTCCTAGGGTTATAACAACTCTAAATCCTTAAAAAACTCTAGGTGTATGTAAATATGTGGTACCTTCTCATTAGTTCAGTCCCCCTGAGGATATATCACCTTTGACACCTCTAGGTGTAAAAATACATATGACACCTAGTATAAAAAGACACATGACACCTTAATATTGGATTTGGTTGTCATAGATCTCCAATATCTTTAACATATATATGATCTATAAAAATTCACAAAAGGGGTCATGTCTTACACAAGTGAATCATAATCAAATTGACATTTACATGTATACCAAAAGGGCCCTAGAAAATATAGCTAGGAATCTAGGACTGATACCATAGGAAATCACATGTGTAATCAATTTCTATAGAAAAAATAGTGTTGATAAAATTAATATGGAAAACACTATTAAAAGTGAAATGGGTTAACTTTATTTTAAACATACATAGTTATTAAAGGTTTTAAAATGTAACAAATAACTATTAATGGTGCTACAAAAGATTTTATTAATTGAGATTGATTATGCATCTATATTTTTACAAGGGTGAGGATAAATTAGGACTCAATTAGAGTGTTGAATATGTTTGAATTTGAGTAATGCACAGGTCCCCTTTTCTTATTATAAAAGGGACATGTTGGCCACAAAAAATGGTGACTACATAGGGAAAATTCTTCCCGAGTATATAGAACCCATACCATAAGCATTCATTATTGAATAAAGAGATGGGTTGTTGGAAACTCCTTTATGAAAAACTAGAAAAGAAGGGAGTGCTTAAGTATGATCATAAAATAACATATTGGGCTTTAATTTATTCAAGAGGACATTTTGTGTGAAGAGTGATTTATTTATTTTTGTCTCTTTTTAAAGTTTTTAACCAAGTTCAAATGGGTCTTAGGTACTAAAAGTTCCTAAAAGGTTCCTGTTATATGAAATTTGGTTGAGGGAAGGAAGTCTGAGTAATTAATCTTCTACCAACCAGGCATTTATAACCATAATAGAGGTACAATTAGTCCCACTACAAACCTTCCTAAATTTTTATCTAAGTTATAAATCCTACAATGTATGTTTCCTAAATCCCCCTTTTCAGAGAGTGACATTTAATTTCCTTGAGGTTTGAAAATTCCTTTTATTTATGATGTTTTCTTGGTTTTTAATATGTTAGGGTTGGGGACCAATACAACCAAAGGTAATGGTTAATCCAATAATATCCTCACCTATTTAGTGACAACATGATAAATTTAGATGTTATTTTGAGTGAAGTGATGACCTTATATGAAGATTAGAATGTTTCATAATTCACTTTCTCAATTATGAATCCATGGCTTCCATTTCTGTGGGAACCACAAAAGGAGTTGCCCCATCTATAAAAATGTTAAAAAATGGGAGATTTACTTCTAATTCTTATTTCTAGGACTATATTTTCAATGCCTTGTCATCCTTTGAAGTGACCAAATCCTAGGATATGTGGATTGATGCACGATGCCAAAATTTTCTCTCTCTTTGTGTTAAATTTTTTTGAATATTATTGTGGGAGTAAAGATCTAATTTTAGGGTGAAAGGATAGAGTATTATGGGGGATAAAAACAAAAGGGTAACATAGGGGGTTAAAATTAACACAACCAAAGCAATAAATAATAAAAATTATGAAACAAACACATGACATAAGGAAACATGAAATAAAATAAAACTAATGTAAAACTAAACTAACTCTAATCTAAATTTACAATACTAGCCTTTTACCAAAATGATACTCTGATATCATAGTGGATTACACAATTGAGAAGTAGTTCTTCAATAAATATCCATTCAAAGGCAATGGGAGATCATTTCCTTGGAGGTCATTTAGTATAAAAGCATTTTTCCTGAGTAACTCATAAATCTGGTAATGGCCAATCTAGAATGGGTCTAGATTGGAATATTATCTTTTTTTATTGTGTAATTTATCCCATAATAGAATCAGGTATAATATATGAAATGATTTCACCTTCACCTTTTTGTCAAACTATATTTTGACACTATCATGATGACTACTAAAGATTTTTAGGGATTCTTCTTCTACATGTTCCATTTGAAAGATATCTAATAGCCTTGAGTTTGCCTTCCCATCATCCTTCATGTATTATTAAATGAAATTGTATGTGTGTAGCCTGAGATTAATTGGTAATATTTTTTTAAGACCATATACTAGTCAAAAGGGTGAACTCTTGAGAGATCAATTGTATCTAACATAGGCAACCTAGAGTGCATATTTCAACAATGAGTGCTAGTCCCTAGATCATTTTTTTGTAAATTTATTTATTACGTATATTAGGTTATTATTGGTTAAATTAAATAATTAAGTCTCATGTGGGTAATAATTTTATGATAAATTATTAGTCATTCCATTCTCATAATCCTATTCAGTGATTTCATTTAATTAAAATGTGATATCATTGTCACAGACTAGTGAGGTTGGGGTACCAAACTATGTAGCTACATTCTCCTCAAGGAAATTGATCACTTATTTAGATATTTTTTTCTTGGTTGATATTTACTCAATCCATCTAGTGAAATAATCAGTAGATGTGGGTATAAAATTTTGGCCCTTTGATGAATTTAGGTTAATTTTTCCTATGAAGTCAAGTCCCCACTGAGAAAAATTACACTCTTATATTTCAAGTTTGAGGGGAATTTTTATTTGAACATGCTTCTTGGCAAAGTTTTGACACTCATGGTAGGTAATCACATGATCATGAACATCCTTGAAAATGGTGGGCCAATAATATATGTGTCATAAGATATAGTGGGATGTTTCCATTCCCAAGGTGTGGTCACTACCTAATTTCTCATGAAGGATTGTCATGACGTCTCCTTCTGCTTATTATACAAGGCACACAAATTATATTCCTTCAAAATTATTATTGTAAAGAAATCCTTTCTTGATCATGTATTAGGATACCTTTATCTTGAGGTATCTCTTTCACATTTGGTTCAATATTTGAGGAGTATTATTATAAATAATATAATGGATGATTGTATCATACTAGTCTTAGAAAACTATCTATAATTGTTCCAACTACACCAAATTAATCCCTAGATCAATTTTATTAATTAATTGAATGAGACCTTGTCCCCATCTCTAACTTGACTAGTTTGAATTCTAGGTCGTACTCTTACAATTTGACCATTCATTAACCTATACATTCTCCCATCTCATTATACCCTAACATAATTTTTATGGAAAGGTTAGGGATAATGGCATGTACTTTAGTTTTAAGGATGTAATGTTGGTACTTATTAATAGCCTTCACCAAGTCATAGATGTGACTTTATAGGGTAGATTACTTTAGCTTGGTGCCCTTCAATTTTTTATTCATGAAGGATATTGGATACTTGTATTCATATAGTTTTTGAGTGGGTATCACATCTATGTTATGTTCTAAGGAAAAGGAGTAAAGGTCAAAGTCCTTTATATAGTCTGGGCTAATTAATATTGGTGTCTGCATAATGGTGTTTTTGATGTCATAAAAGGATTTCCTAACTGTAGGGGTCCAGTCAGCCTTTGATTCATATTTAAACATTTCATTTAGTGCCTTAACCATCTCATAAAAATCATACATAAATTCTCAAACAAATTTAATCTTTCCAAATAATGACTTTAATTATTTTTTCTAGTTAGGAAGAGGTATTCTATAAATTACACTAACATGTTTAAGATCAATATAAATACCTTCCTTATTCTTCATTCGTCTCGATGCCACACATGCGAAAGAAGGGAGGATTGGAGTGTAATAAAATCCTAATGAGTAGGAGGAGTGGTAGCATGGGGATAGGAACCCAATTATTAAAAAGCAAGGCTCTCTATAGGGAGAAGTGGATCCTGAAAAGCCAGAAACAAATTCGACGTCCCAATCAATTTGACAGTAGGAGGATCCAAGGTAACATCCACAGTAATCAGGTTTCAAAGAAAATGAATATGGTGCGAGAAAGAAAGGGAGAACCCCGTAAGCAGGAGCCCAAGAGTTGTGCAGAATGGAGAAATAAACCCCAAGTCTGGAAAATTATGTAGAAAGGAAATGTAACTAGCTACATGGAAAGACTCCACGGCTCTAAGCCGCATATCACGACGGCCTTCTTCAAAAATTGGTCCGACGACAGGGTCACCCTGCATGGTATAACCATAAATTTAACTGAGGATTTTCTTGCTGAGGTTATAGGGTTGTCAATGGAAGGAATCAAATTTTCAAAGCAGACCAGCATTTCGAACGAAGCATTTTGTAAGTTCCCCAAAACGGATGAGGATGAGCAGAAGTTGGTCAAAAATGGGGACTTTTATGAGCTGGATCAGATCAAAGGGATATGGAGAGACGTCCTAAGCTGTATAAGGGAGTACTTTATCCTAGACGGTAGAAGCAAATGAGTGCATAAGTTCCATTTTGTCTTCCTCAACCACTTTAGGCATAAGGTCAGTTTGTCTTTTCCTTTCTATCTTCGCTACTCCCTGATTCAAAGTCTTTACGCTCATAGAAAAAAGGATTTGTGCCCTATTCTTCATGAAGGCCTAATCCTGCTTATTGAAGGCTATTGTAAGAATAGGGCTCTGGTTAAGTCTCCCAAACAGGGGAAAAATAAGTTGCCAGGGAATAAAAAGAAAGAAAGTGTAAGCAGAAGTGGAAAAATTAAGACTCCTAGTCCTAAAAAATAGAATGCAGAAGAAGAAAGGGGTCGGGAGAGACTTGAAGAACCCGAGAAGGAAAAATCAGAGGATGAAGATGGAACAGAGAGTTGGGAAACCAACTCTAGTAATGATGAAGAAGGATCAGAAGAAATTGAAAAGGACAAAGTCAATACTGAGGAGGATTCTGTTACCAGAACAGAAGAGTTGGAGGAAAACCAGAAAGTGGCGGAGGAAGACACTGTCCAGGAAGATCTGGGTGAGGACCCAACTTCTAAGAAAGAAAAGGAAATATCTGTCCAAGAAGATATTCAAAACATGGAGATGGAAATTGAAGAAGGAATCAATGAGCGGGAACAAAAGAGCAAAGATGACCTCTTTGAAGAAGATAGGAATAGTCAGAATAAAAAATCTAAGGATTGGAGAGGAAAGAATCAAAATGAAGAAATTAACACTCCTATGACTTGGGTTAATAGTAAAGCTGAGTCTTCTTCCCAATTAGATTTATGGTTGTGTAGGGAGATCATTGAACTCAAGAAAAAAGCGAAAACGTTGGAAGAGTCTCTGAAAGCTGCTTGGAACAAAGTAAACAGCATGGAAATTGAGCTAAGTGAGATCCCTGTGAAGCTCAAAGCTTACGAAATCAATCTCCAGGAGTTAATAAAGGATAACAGAAAGAAAATGGATGAAGTAACGTCTAACATTTGTGCAACAGCTATCAACATAGGTAAATGAGCCAATGAGGAGACCAAAGCACTAGAGGGTTCCAGCAAAAGGACAAGGTAAAGTTCCAAAAAGAAAGATACACAAAAAGGAGCTTTCTGGAGGTTATCACACAGG
Organism: Torreya grandis; assembly: GCA_037957365.1. Classification (NCBI taxonomy): domain Eukaryota; kingdom Viridiplantae; phylum Streptophyta; class Pinopsida; order Cupressales; family Taxaceae; genus Torreya; species Torreya grandis. The sequence continues at coordinate 313,503 of JARHVA010001606.1, read as the reverse complement.
AAACTGCTTTGAAAGAAAAAGAAGCCATGAACTTGATCCTGGAACTGGATGAATAATTTGGTCCTTCTTGGTGGTAAAGAAACTGGTACAGTTCTTTGTTTTTTGCTTGTTAGCTTTTGTTTGTTGTTTCTCTAGACTTCTGTTTCTGGGTTTTGATCGGATGTATCTCTGATGGTTTCAGGACCATTCATAACTTGATGTTGCTACTTCTCTGTAGTGTTTTTTAGGTGTTGCCTATGGGCATTGTTGTTTTTATGTTTTCTTGCTCTTTGTTATAGGGTTTCAGGGCCCCTTCAAAACCTGCTTTTACCTCTAATCTAAAACATAGCCAATGTTCTTACCTTCCATGATGTTAAAATACACTCTTATTACAGTTGAGAGAGATACCATACTGTCTACACCTTTCAAATATATTTTTTAGGTGGTGGACATGATCAAATTTGTGCTATGAAAAAATAGTTAAGTCATCTATATAAATAACTATGCATTTACTAATCAGACCCTCAAAGGAAAAGTACATGGCTCTCTAAAAATTAGTCCTTATTTTATTGATATTTAATGAAATCATCTTGTAAGTTAAGGTGTCCCATTTTATTATGAACACAATTTTCACTATGTCCTCAAATTTTACTAGGACATGGTTATATCTCAATAATCCATCCAAAAAAGACATAATATGGGACCCACTTACCATCTAAATTAATTTTTATAAATAGGGAAATGGATAGTGATATATATCAAAGGTATGTTTTAGGTTCCTAAAATTGATACATTATCTAATTTCTCCGTTATTTTTATGAATGGTCACTAGGTTAGTTACCCATGTGGAATGCCAAACTAGGAAGATAATCCCAAGCAAGAGAATATTATGAACATATTTTTGGATGAGGGGATATATAATTATGTTCATATGTCATTTCATATACTTTAATAATTTTTTATTTTGTTTAGGTGAGATGGTGTGTGTTATCACACTAAGGCCAAATAACTTGAGCTCTTTGTATGTCTAGGCAATGGCATCTATGCACTGTAGAAGTAATCTCTTAAGTTTTTATATTTAATTTGGGGTATAGTGGAGACCAATATGTATGTTTTTGGATTTTTTTATTGACCCAAAATTTATGGTGAGCAATTTATGGTCAACAAAAGTTGGTACCTCTAGTCTATGTGTAGATTTATCCAAGTCAAACACTCTCTCAAATGAGATAATTGATTTAAAATATAGTTTTATCTCAAGTTAATAATACCATACTCATCAAATTCATTAATAAGGTGATTATCTATATCTTTATAATCTATTATCTAAGAAATAAAGACCTTAGATTTGTTTAATAAATACAATATATGGTGATCATCATTAAAAACCTAGATTTTTTTCAATTTTACATGGCAAAGATAACCAATGTATCAACTCTATGGAAAAGTGATACCTTTTTTAGTCATCCAAAGGGGAAATATTTTTAGATAAATATGATAGATAATCCATAACTTGGTTCTCTTCTTTGGGGATAAGAATGAATTTGAATGCATTAAATGTCTTTATCAAGTCCCACAATCTATTTTTATACTTTTTAAAGTAAGACATGTTACACAGGAATTTAATTCTAACCTAATTAAATATAATTCAAAATAACCAAACAAATTTATCTCTTTGATGTTGTGATTTAGGGCTAACTATAAATATAGGATCAAGAATTCACACTCTTAAAAATTATTTGTACATGGGAATTGTAACCTATAGGAAACTAAATGTCATTTCCCCTATGGGTCAATAAATATGATCACAAAAATATAACCTTATTTGGAATGGGCCTCATTAAATTACATGGTCCATAAGCCTAATGATGCATAATTATCATTAGCTTTGTATTTTTATAATTTTGTGGATATGGTATAAATGCCTATGTCAAAGGATATTATGTTTATACTCTAATTGGATACATTGTATTCTGTGATCATATGTTTCATACTAGGCACTATATTAACATGGATTTGATTTTCCATTCCTCTCCAAGGTATTCAAATATGAGAAAATTCTGTGACCATATACCCATTTAGGGTTTTGGACCAATCCCTACTAAACACCATCCCATAAGATTCTAGGACCTCCACCACTTGATTTTATATAAATTTTTGAAATCTAGGTTATATTCTAATTGTAATCAAACATTTAGGAGATCACCCACCACCTTTACCTCATACTTATTTATTTTCACCACTACCTTGTTTGATTTGATAGGTGTTATCCCTAATATTTGACAAATTCTAATAGGCATGACATTTTCCTTAGTTTCTGAGTCAAATAGATAATTATGTAAGTCTTTTCCAAACAAACTAATTATAAGGAGGAAAGGAAGAATATATACCTTAATATTATGTATGATGGTGTTGGTGTGCATACTATTAGGCTTGGACTATTCTGATTTATCTGTTAAGGAATTTATAAGGAGGTCTATTTACTCAATGATCTAGGCAAGCTCATGCAATGTGATGTTTACCTACATATTCTTCATGTCTTCTAATATGTTATACCCAATATTACTAGGAGTAGGTTGGGAATATTTTTGGGGATTCAGATAATTGGATTTTAGAGATAGAATATTATTTCTTGCTCTAGGATTAGGAATATTTACACCATTGTTTAAAGTAGTGAACATAGTTAGGTGTTGATATTGTGTCTACCTCCTAAGGGCATAATATTTTATTTGGTACTGATTAAAATCATGAACCTAATTAATGGCATATTCTATTCCATTATCCTCTTGGATAGGGAACTCCAAGGTATTTAATACCATAGGAATGCTTATGGATCTTGAAAATCTAGGAACATCAACCTAGTTGGTGGCATTGGGGTGGCTTTGGATTGCTTTGTATTTTTCCATTCATCTTTAGAAGATGAAGAATGAAATAAATAACTCAATATAATACAAATACCCATGCTAGGTTGTGTTATACACATGACACTAGTATGGAAGTGCAAGATCCTATATGGTAATATTTGATAGCTTGTTAGATGAGGGCTCTAACTAGAAATTGGAATGGTTATATTAGAATTCACACCTTTTATATGTAAAATTCTTGTTGGAATTTTCCATACCATTGTTTTAAAACTACCTATAGAGGTTGAATAATTCATTACTAATCTTTTATACCATATGTTGCATGATGTCCAACTCATTCCTGGTATATTTTTGAGGCATGTTTCAGACATTATTCATGGTAGGGATTAGTGTTTAAGTATGAGATTGAGGTCATAATTCATTATTTACTAGATAAGTAATCCTAATGTTTATATAATTATAACATAAGGGAAGCTAATTTGTCATTATCACATGTTGTGGCATCAAGAAATTATTTTTATTATTAAAAATAGTTCAAGGTAGGCAGATTTAGTAATATATTTGGTATGGATGGTGTCATTTTGCCTTGAGGGTTTAACTATCTATATAAGTTGATATTATCAACATGTGATATTGAAAAATACATAATGAGGGGATATTTACATAATAACATTATATTCAAGGCATCTAGAGCATTATTATACATTTTTAAGATTTCTAGGCATTAGTCTTATATAAAATAATGACCTTATTGTACATCTTATGGAGTCTAGCATTGAACAAAATAATGGGATCATTCACTCTTATCTTAATGCTATCAAAATTTTTGTATATGATGTTGGGGTCATTAACTTGCCTAAACTGAGCCAAGAAGGTGTTGTTAAATTCTTCCCATCCTATAATGGAATTTTTAAGAAGGTTAAAAAACTAGTCATAGGTAGCATCCATCAAAATGATAAGAAAGAGCCAAAAAGATACATCTTGGTGCCCAATGTTAAGTATAATTAGGGATATATTATATTAAATTACATGTTCCCTGGTAGTGAAACCTCCAATAACTGTGAATCATGGGAGGTACCTCTCTAGCTTTCTAAGTAGGTCATGAATAACTTCAAGAGCATTGATGGCATGCCCAACTAACCATGCCATGGATGCAAATATAATCATGAGAATATTTTAGGTGGTTTATATGGATGAAATAGACATGTCAACTTGGGGTCTTGGTCTCCCTATACCAAACCTATTACTTATGTGTAACATTAGAATTGAGATTAATAACCTGGTAGGACCAAACCTAGATATAGTGATCTATGGAAAGGGTTCCATATTAATTTTATATCAATTGGTAGTCTAAAGAATTTATTTCAAATGAATTTGGGTTCCCTTATTCTATAAAAAGGTTTTTTTAGATAAATAATTTGTTTTCCAAAATACACCTATTGAGTTAGGTGCACTGAACAAGATTGGGAGATAATTGGTGGAATTCCATTATCTCATTATAGGATTGATGTTGAAACAACATATAAAATAAGTTTTAGGTATTAGGATCCATGAAATAGCCTAATTTAAATATATCTCAAAAATATTTAGTGAAACAACTAGAGATTTATTTATTATTTTTGATTAACACAAATCATATTCACACTAGTTAATTCAAATCAATGATTTTATTCCTTGAGCAACTTCACTTCATAGTTTTTAAATATAGGGGATGAATTATAGATAATAAGTGAACATAAAAATATAAGGGTAAGGTGAAAAAAGGATTTTTATAGGTAAAAGTGAGAATGCATTAATGTTTAAATTCCAAATGCATCTAGTTACAATTATACCATTGTACACCAAGTTTCACATATGTTCAAACTATTGTCACACAATGAAATGAGTGCAAGGAGAGATAATATTCATAAATCATATAACTCTTTTTAAAAATGAGTGCACATAAAATTATTTTTAATCACACATATACTTATGGCGATTTATTTAATATGAAAGAAAACTAGAATCTAATTAGAATAGAAAATAACACACTCTAATTACACATACACTTACATAAAATGCATACTGAAGCTTTAAAAATTATTGACGTATAATTTACCATAGAAGATCAGGAAACATTAAATAAAATACAACACAATGAAATAAATATAGCCTACACTAATCAAAGTGTGTTCTAATTACAAAATTATGACCTATACAAAGAGTTGCACATTAACATATATAGGAAATGGGATGGGTCCCATTTCCAAATAGCATAATATCCCACTTATATCCATCATGTCTCAAAATAGTTACAAAACCCGATCATTCTCATGATGTTCCTAGAAAAAACAAAGAAGAGAGAAAGAGGACTAGGGTATTGAAAACACACCTCAGTTGGGACTATAAGAGTCTTTGATAAGTCAATATAATGACTCATTATATCTAAGTAATGACCCTATTTATCCTCTAATAATCTCCCTCTTAATGGATTTAAATGTGTATTTTATAACTTGATTCTAATCTAAAGTAGAAAATGAATACATTTACCTTGGTTAGTATGTGTGATCAACATTTCTTGTTTTTACCACTATGTTATAACCCTTTACATGGAAAGCCCATTTTTTGTATGTACATGTTGTATAAACACACTATGATCAAATACAATTATTTTGATGAATAAGTAGACCATTGAATACTAATGAAGAACACTATAGACCAACTTAGAAAATCTGTAGATTCTACTAGTTTGGATCCAAAGTCTACCAATATAGCTCTAGAGTGTGCCAATATAGCTCTAGAGTCTATCAATCTAGATCTAGAGTCACTCAATCTAGGAACAAATCTCACTGAAGGATGTTTTCACATTGGTATACTAATGAATAAATCATGAATGCTTAATCAAGAACCTTCCAAGCTACTCTAACTCAATTCTAGATTCATGAGGAACCAAATACATTATTCTTACTTATATACATAATATTTATAGTAATTTTTTATAATGGAATCACTATCAATATTGTGAATGTTGGTTACCATATCATACATGAACGCAACTAGAGATATTTTAACTATAAATAGTTAAAGAGATTTACATGCACACCTTCATATATCTTCCATCATTTCATATTCAAACATGGAAGGCCATTATAACTTATTTTATATTTTATAAATAAATTAGATTTAATTAGCAATCTTGTTACGGATTAACTATTTTGGTTAGTTGTTGTAAAATATTTAAAAATTATAACCAACATCTCCCAATTGATTTATAGTTAGATAGTTAGTAAGAAATTAATAGACATAAAGGTTAAGTAGAGTTTATAAAGTATTTTATAGACTATAAGAATTTTCTCAAGTTAATGCAAATTTGATGTTCCTGAAAGACTAAGTGTGATCTACATCCTATTATAAGGAATATCAAGGACCCAATCAACTAGGGAACCATGATTATTTTGTGTTATTTTATGTTTTGTATTACTATTATTTAATCTTCTACATATTTATGTTAAATGTTTGATTTGATTTAACCTACAAGTCTATGTGTGTGTGATTCTATTTTAAGATACTTTTTATATTTTGAATTCCAATATTTCCTTTCTAAGCATTTCTCCCAAGCACCATTTCAATTCAATAAATACATTAATGTGTATTCTCCATTATCATCAAATATATTCATTTTAAAGCACCATTTCAACTCAATAAATAGATTAATGTGTGTTTTCCTTTATCAACAAGTGTGTTTACTTTTATTTTCATCATTTTAATTTTATATAGAGTGTTTCTTTCCAAGTAATTAGATAGATTTCAATTCAAGTTGACTAGAGTAGACCTTTAGGGATTAATGATCGATAACTCCCCAAAAATAAATAATTTCTAGTTACTATTTTGATACTTTATTATTATTTAATACCATTAGACACCAACCCTGGTTTGATATGACATCAAACAAGATGTGTTGATATAAATGAGGATATTGATGACACTCATTATTTTTGATGCCACTACTCAGGATTTTCTTGGTGTTATTAGGGTGTAAATATTAAAATTGATAATTGATTAAGAAAAACTTCATACAAATCAAAGAAATATATGAATAGATAAAGATATTAAAATGAAATATACATTAAAAAGATTGATTAACAAATAAAAATTACTAATAAGTCACAAGAAGAAAGTTACTTAGAAGACCTTCTAGGAAAATAACTTTAGACTATTAAAGAGGAACCACTTCTATCCTCACATGTACTTTGAGATCATTCCTCAAAGGTAGGTGTGTCCTTTAAGATGAAGCAATTAAGGATAAAACATAGTATAAACTAGATTTTTAAATATCAATCAATTAGCCTTCCATCGAATTTTGAAGATTCAACACATCCAAGGAGAAGTATCTTCAACATCTTTTGGGAAACCATGGGAGACAACTTGGAAAAAAATCAATTAAACAAGGTTGCAGGAGGTAGAGCTCAACCACTAGGTAGAATTCTCACCTATCCTATTATCTTGGATGAAGATGAAAATGTTGTAGTGAATAACATACCCCAATCTATATTACCTAATTTAAAAGTGTTATCTATAGAAGACCCTAATCAATTTTTATTTGAATTTAAGGTCTTATGTCAAACTCATGACTATAAAATTGATAAACAAAAATAAAATTGTTCCCTTCTATGCTTAAGGATTCAAGCATGAGATGATTTATGAGTTTATAAAAAAATTACATTCATAAATGGGATGAAATGGATAATGTATTATTGGATAAATATTAGGACTATTGTAGCATAAGGGATAGAAAAGAAGAATAATTTTGTATAAAACAAAAAGAAGATAATATGAAATACTTTCTTGACTATTTCCTCTTTACGCATAGAATATGTGGGTATGATTTAGAGGAAGATTTGATAAAAATAGTTTTATTAAAGGTATTAGATGATTTTTTTAGGTAATATTCAAACCTAATGGTAAAAGGAGAAACAAATTTGGTCTGAATGATATAACTAAACTATGTAGTAATTATTCAAGAACAAGGGTTAATATTAGGAAAATGAAAATAGGATAGAGAAGTAATGATCTAGGATAAATCATGGAGGAATTTTAAAATATTAAAAAAACCATTTTAATCTAATTAAACACCACACTAGATGGCTTACAATTAAAAACTAATGCCACTATTGAACCACTAGCCATATATTGTCCAAAATTTAGATTGAAACATGCACTTTGAGATTTCCCTCTTGACAAGATATACATATGTGGTATTCATGATAAAAATTATCATGATATTAAAAACTATGATATCCTATATTCTCTAAAAAATTAATTAAACTAGGCTAACCAACAAAAAAAAGAGCAAAACTATATAGAAAGATAAGGATATTAGTTTTCCCATAATCAAATCTAGATTTCATTCAAAGAGTTCCTTATAACCCATAGATGATGCCATGGGTTGGAAAAACACCTCCATAGACATGGGGAACACCAACATGGGGTCCAACATAGTGGATTCCAAAACCATGGATGTCATAACCTCATCAACAACCATGGATTTCCCAATTCAATAAAAAAACATGTTAAAACCAATAATGCGTACCCCAACAAACCTTTAGTAACAAAGAAAGTTTATATTGATGTGGGTTATATTCACACCTTATAGTTTTAAATGAGGTAACCCATAAAATTTTAGGATATATATAGAACTAGGTTCCATTGTGGGTCACGATCTACATGTATGTGGTTAGAACAACCAAGTAGTAGAATATCAGGTTAAGCTTGTGGGTTTTTCAACCAAGTTTATGGGCTGATGTATGGATTCTAATAAGGATAAATCACTAGGTGAGTTAAATGGGAAAAAAATAATATATAGTGGGTATATAAAAATTAAGATTCAAAAATAGAAAAGGGTAAGGTAGATAATAAAGTGTGTATTTGAAATGGAATTTCTCAGTTTATCTCCTTGGTGGACAATTATCTCAAGAACTAGTGGTTGTTGTTTGCAGCTTTTACACACTAATGAACAAACATGACTAAGAGTTTGGTTATTCAGATATAGGGTGATTATTGGTCTAAATTGAAGGGGATACTTTTAAGGATATTATTAAATACCTTTATACAAGAGATTACAACTTAGATCAAAAAGTTACATAGGATAGTTGTTGCTCACACCTAGAATACTATATCAAATGAGATATTTATACACACATTACATTATTGACTCAAATTTTAATAACTATATAAATCAATAAAATGTATCAATATTAAATAATAATTTCACATCTAAGACTAAAATTCATTAACATAACATTCAGATTCATTTGCAGCATTGGCACACATTAGAATTATTGAATCAATACATATAAAAAAACTTTTAAATTAATTAACATAGAAAGGGAAGAATAAAGAACAAACACAACTGAATGAAAATAAAATCCTTGGTTTCTTGTTTTATTTCATTCAAAACTTTGACCCTTTAAACAAGGGTTTTACATATACATATACATATACATATACATATATACATACATACATATGCATGCGCACACGCGCGCGCGCGTGCTGTGTGTGTGTGTGTGTGTGTGTGTGTGTGTGTGTGTGTGTGTGTGTGTGTGTGTGTGTGTGTGTGTGTGTGTGTGTGTGTGTGTGTGTGTGTGTGTGTGTGTGTGTGTATTATGGAAGGGTTTCCTCCTCCTCCAATATTAGAACACTTCATTTGCATCTTAAAATACTATAAGATAAGTCTTGGTTACATATCAAAGTCTTATAGATATCTCAGTCATGAAATATATGCATACTACCAAAATAATTAGTTAATTATAATATATATACAACTAATACTTAACTATTTGATTATGACTGATACATGCCAAATGTATAAAATTAGCCTTTATCTAAATCAGCTCTTTCTTGAATTATCTCAAAACTCTCATTGGAACTATTTTAGTTTAGTAGTTGACATTGTAGTAACTAGAATTACACTTAAAGATGCATCAAATGATAGAAACATTATTATCAAGGGAACAATATTATAAGGGGGTGTTGACATGGCTATTTTTGTTATTAGTGTTACAGGTGGAGTTGGTATAGTAGAACTACAAGGTGGAAGTTTTTGGGTTTATTTCTTCTTTGCATCCATGTCCTAGTAATATTTGTATGCCTTAGCATGTTGTGCTTTGATTAAGTTCATATCTAGGAGGTATGGCCTAGTCACCCTACTTTCTCACCCATTATCTTGTTTTTCTCTACTTTGTTTGATTTGAAGCTAACCTTGAATAATTCCACCTCCATTACCTTAATCTTTATTGTGCTCAATATCTTCTAGGATCAAACCTTGTAGGCTCTCTTGAAGCTGTTAGAGGATTGTTTAATCATTTGATCAAATGTAGCCTAGGTTACCATCATGCCTCTATTATATTGAATGGTGTTCAATTCCAATCTTTCCAAAATTATCTTGGCATCTTTCTCTTTCTCAGCTAGCTTTTTCACTAAATCCTCAAAGGATAGTACCTAATCTCAGGCCTCCTACATTCTTAATAATTATAAATTCAAAGCATTATATGCTTCTAATGGAGTCATCAAATCCAAATAGATGATTTACTTATTAGGGGTATATAACACTAATAAATTTAACTTAATTTCATCTTCTTTGTGGCTTTTTAATGACTTGGTTATGATATTGACATGTGGAGCCAAGATTGTTCTAAAAAAATGGATAGAATCAATAATTCATATAATCTAAGAGCAGTGGCTTGCACATCCTAATCAATACCTTGGGGAACCTAAAACACTTGTTGTTACTCTTTGAGTGTTCTAATTCTTCTTGGAGCTCCTATCTAGCCATTTCAGTCCCTTGATGTATGGCAAGGATGCCTTCTGTATGGGTTTACATATATAAATTTAAGTCCTTATTATAAGGGTACTAACCCTTTTGTCTATTTTTCCTTTTTCTTAGGGAATACACTTCTTCCCTCTCTTCCATGATTAAGGTTTATACTAAGCTATCTTAAATTTACCTCTTTCTCACCCTCTGTATTGATGAAGTGGATTTGTCAAACAATGAGCTCACTATTGGTAGTTCCTTTTATATATAGATTGGGCCTCTTAGAGGATGAGGCTTATAATTCATTAGCCCAATCTAGAAGAGTTATATTTTATTGATCTAAGGGTTGCACTTATATTTTAGCATTTTATTTAGGTTCTTAGTTTGTGTGGAAGGATTGGGCATTATACGCTAAATAATCTTTGACTAGTCTATGTTTCAAAGATTGGTTACCTCTTGGGTACCATTTTGGTTTTTACCATTATGGTTATGGTTTTGGGAGTGGAATAAGGGAAGGGTGAACCCAATTGGGTATAAGGAGATATATTTGAAGTGATGTATTGAGTAATGAATGGAATGGATAGAGCTAGTGTTGATGGGGTGGATGTTAATGTAATGGAAACTAAAGGGATGGAAACCAAAGGGATATAAAATAAAATAGTGGAGGGTAGAGAAGGTGTAGTGGTTATAGGTAGACTCATGGATGGATAAAATAAAATTAAACCTACATAAAGTGTCTATTGAGTAATGAATGTAGACCCAACTAATCTAGAGGAGATGATAACTATAGGTAAGGATATTAAATGGGAAAAACTTAAAGGATTTGTGAGAAAGGGTCCCTTATTAGATGATTCACCTATGATAGGTGCCTTAGCCTTAAGTGTTTTTAGGATTAAAACCTTTGCCTGATATAAATCTTCCTCATCCACCTCTTGTGTTAGAGGGGTGTGTGGTCGGTCTCCCTTAGGATTCCTTTGATATATCTTAGTTGTTATGCCTACTTATAGGCCTATGGAATATGATGAAAGATAAGGGGGAATAGTGCTTGGAATTAGGGCTAGGACATCCATTTTTTCTTCTTCATTAGGGGAATCCAAACATATAATCATAGTTTCTACTTATCTGCTAGCTCTTACTATAGTTATATCTTCAAATAAATCTTATTTGACCTTGATCAATTCAATTTTTGAATCCTAGGATGGGAGCACTAGTTATTATTGATATTTTTATCCCAAAAATCTCATTATATCTAACATATTAAGGAATACCCCCTTTGTTTTTCATGAAAAACCTTAAATCCTTCAAAAACTGATCTTTCCCTTTACCTTGCATAATTTGGAACTCTAGATGCAATTTGCACATGTTCAAATTGATTCATGGGTTCTAAGTCTTACAAAGCATCAAAATATAAAACTATGGAATCTATAACTCACCATGCAATTTTTACATTCTCAAACATGCAAAATACATGATGGGCTCTAGATCTCACCATGTACCCAATCTGGCAGAATCTAGAACTTGGCATGCACTTTGCACATTTTCATAATGTGCAATGTGCACGATAGGCTTTGGATCCCACCAAGAATTTAATAACCACATTACATGGAATTTAGTACTTGAAGTGCACATTTCATATTTTTAAATGTGTAAAGTGCACCATGGCCTTCACATTCTACCAACACTTATCAATTCATAACATCACAAGACATAGAACCTCAAGTGTACTTTACACATTCCAAATGTACAAAGTACCTTGTGGATTCCTCCTTATTCCAAAGTATACCATATCATATGTATATATTGGACCTATTTAAATCAATTCCAAATTACACCAACCCACCAAATCTTTTCCCATATAATATAGAACTTGAAGTGCACATTATATGTTTTCAACATGCAAAGTGCACGTCAAGTCTCACTTCTTACCAAGACCAACCTTTTTGTAGAGAGTGGACCTAATCCAAGTAGGTCCAACCTATACCACCAACCACCATGATTTCAATTAATGCATGGTTTTTTCCTATAAAAACTAGCTCATTTTATGAAATGTTCATCATTTGAAAAATTACTAAGTACACCCTAGAGCTTTGATAATGACCTTGACATGTAAGAAAGATTTGATCCATGTGTTGATAAGTACCTAAAAATTCTATAAATTATACATATCAACCTTCCACATCATCCTAGATTGCTACATGGTACTTTTCTCATGTTTTTTACACCATTTTCCTACAATTTTGAAGCTTTTTTTAGTTATTTTCATTTCTTGCAAGTTTGGATCGAGCTTATCTTAGGTTTACTGGTAGGGTTTTTTTTTAAGTATTTTTTGTGTTAAATTTGTATGTATAGGTTATTATAAGTTAATATAGTTTTTTCATGTTTGAAAACTTCATCTCAAAGGTTTTCCTCCCTAAATCATCATCTGAGAAAAACCCTTATTTTTCCCTTCAAGAATTTTGCATTTGAACTAGGGCTTCCTCAATAGAATATCCACAAGTATATAAATTTGATTCAAAATTATAGAATTACCCCCAAACATCCCCCATTAGACCTAATTTAAACACTTGATAAGCTTGTAAAATTTTTTACACCATAGAGAGTGTACGTGGTCCAAGCACATCCCACTTATGACAGAGATCTCTTGTGCCTCAAGCACCTTAAAACCCTACCAAATTCTAGTGCACAATAGAGAGTGGACCTAATCCAAAAATGTCCCACCTCCACTAGATATTTCATATCCCTCAAGCACTGTAGACACTGAATGTGCTCTAAGCACCTCCAAGTTCTGTTAGAGGATGTAAATGCTCTAAACACCTATAGGTTCTACAAAATTTCATAGCTAGTTTCTTGCAAGAGGTAACTTCAATTTCCATTCCTCCCAAGGAAATTAATTTAAAATCTAAGGGAACTAGAGTGACTTCTTTCTTGGAATCCAATATGGTAGAGATCATAGCTACATATTTAGGTCACATTGACCTAGGAGATTTTTGGGCTAGGATAGGTGCAAATTTCAAAAGTGACTAGATCCAAAGTATCTATGACTCTAGTTTACCACAAACTATAGACTTTACTCTTTCTATTCAAAGCCTTGAGTCGATCCTCACAATGGATCAACATTATGAACCTAATAGAAGACAAGTCTTCACTGATAAAGGGGAAAAGTTTTAGATCTTGATCCCAACTTCATCGGCATAGTGTTTGCCATCTATGAGTTTGAGAGTTATTTGGATATAAATCCACAAAATTCTACATAGTTTTATGAGGAGAAGAAAGAGATGTAAAAATATAATTAAAAAATAATGGCTCAAGACTCCCAAGCATTCCTCCAATTTATTTTCCCAAGACTATGTATAATTTTGATTTTATAGAGGAGGTGGGAAACATTATAACATTGCTACACAGAGTCAATATCAATCCTAAAGCTGAGTGTTATCAGGACTAGATGTACCAGTATTCTGGATCATTATATAGAATAAGTAGTAGATACATTAAGCTCAACTAATAAGTGATTCCCTTCATAAATATTTGGTGGAGGTGCAAATGACCAATAAATTTTATATGACATCATACATTGTATATATCTTAGTTAAAGGAATATTGTTCCTAGGCCTAAATATAGTTCCTAAAGAAATAACTAGAGTCTATAACTACTACCCTAATCTCACAATACAAGCTAGTAGATAGTAATTTAAGAGAGTTAATGATGCTTTCATTTACAACATCATTATCATGTTTGATCAAGATCTTGGGAGGATAAGGTTCTCCCATGTGACAAAAGATGAGATTACAAAATGGGGGTCCTTTTTCATATAGTTTCCCACCTATTCCTACATCTGAGTATTTGGATTCAGTGGTTGTCCTTACACACTTCTTTGGTATGTAAGTGATAAATGGGTATTATTGGAGTTGGTTAGGTAGTTGGTAGATACACATAATATCCTTTTGGATATACAAAAGTTAGGGTTACATTTCCCTAATTTTATTGGCTATTATACATGCCAATCTCTCTTAAAGGCCAGGACTACAGAGGCAGAGATGTGTCAAGTAACATTGAGGACTCTAGAGTCTAGACCTTTGATCTATATGGTAAGGTCACTAATTCACTATAATTAGCAACATATGAACATGTGACATATTATGAAGATTTCTAGAAAGATTGTGATGATGACGAGATGGTCTAAATGAGGGACTATTATTGGATGTCCTTATAATAAATAAAGGACTATGATCTAGCACCAGTCCCTTGTGACTTGGTGGATGAAAATTCTAGAGTAGATCCCATATACCTCACATAGATCATTATTAAAATTTTACCACCAATAAGGTGGTTATTTCCTAAATCTTTCTCACTATTTGATAGAATAGCCCTAATTATCAATATAACTATCAACTGGCTAAGGATCAAGGGAGTAAAAATTATAAGATAAACCATAAGAGTTAAGGATAATATTTTTAAGCTCAAGGAATAAGGTAATGCTTCATTGAAGGAAGGCCTTGATGAACCTTCAGTGGAACCTAAAAAGAAGAAGACAAAGACAAAGGCAAGAAAGGGGGAATCTAGCATATAAAAAGAAGCTACAAATGAACCTATTGACCTTTCAGTGGAAGACACAATAGTAGTAGCATAGGGATCTATAGCTTTAGATCCCATATCCATAACTCCCATTTCCACTTCTTTCCCTTCTCCTATACATATTGTATAAGAGGTTTCAACACCTCCACCATCTATCCCCATTATTCCTCAAGTCTCTCAAGTTCCCATTACTCCACACTTTTTATCTCTTCCACCTTCAATGTCAACCCCTCTACTTTTCCCTACTTCAATTTCCACTCTACCCACCACAATAATCCAAGTGAAATCAACACAAAAAAGTCAAGTGAACACTTAGGGTCCCCCTATAATGGAAGTTCAAGTTTCCACTTCACTTTTCCTTCCTCCCACCTCACCATCCCCATTTGATCCACTCTCACTTTTCCTTCCATTTACAATTCATTCCATTTCATCACCATTAATTCCCAAAACCACCAAATATTACATTTCCATGGAGTTAGTCATCTTTACTATGGTTTCATAGGCTACCTTAACCCTTGGGGTAAGTACTATTTCTACTTCATCTCAACCCACTATTTTAACATCCCCAACCTTGAGTGGTCTTACACACCTAATTGACACATTTAGTGCCTTAGATTCTACCTTTCCAATAGTTCCTAAATTCAAAACCTCTATGTCCATTCCATCCTGCACTCCCCAAGCAAGCATAACTACTCCTATTACTTCCACTTCCCTCATTTCCATTATTTCATCCATACCATCAATTGAGGTTGGTGTAGCCCAGACACTAGGTGTAAATATTTATTTACAAATTATTGGTGAGGGTGGACCCTCATAGGCACCTCCTAAGAAAACACTAGTATCATCTTCTTAGGAGTCTCCCTTGGTTATAGTATAAGTTAGTGTAGCTACATCAGTTGTAGATTCCTTGGTGATTGTGCCAAATCAATAGAAGGCTACCCCTAGTTGGTTATGCCAATCAGTGGGTAAAAAGAAGAAAATAATAATTGATCCCAAAACTTTGGACTTTAACATATCAAAAGTCAATAATAAATTAAAACCTGCTCAAAGGAATTTTAATAACATTCACTAATGATAAGGGAGAGAGATATGTTGAGATTGTAGTTCCCCTACCAGATAAATCAAAAAAAGATCTTGTGGTAGTAGATTATCAAGTTTATCATATACACCTTGGTTGACATATAAGAGAAGGGATAAATCATGATGTAAAAACATGTATCAACTCTCTTTTATACATAAGTGTTTGTGATAAATCCACCAAATATGAGCTTAAAAAGAAGGTTGATTAGTTGATCGAAGCACTCAACTATTTCATAAATCTTGGTAAAACAACAAAACAACCGTAGGTAGTACAACCAATTAGTCCAAATCAAACTAAAATTGGTTCTATATGATAGATTTCTCACATGGGAAGGGCTAAAAAAGAATGGTCCAAGGAACTGATCACAACAGGTAACATAATTATTATAGCCATGATGGAGCATTATGGAGTCATCATGGAGAGAAAATAAATTTGGAAGGAGTAGATTAATAGATATGAAAGAGAAATTTAGATATTAAATATGTATTATCACAAATTAATAGCCATAAAATAAATTGACATGAATACCCTTATTACTGAGAAAATATTGAAGGATGATTCCAACCATGAGGAACTACATAGGGCTACTCAATTTTAGATAAGAGTACTAACAGAGTCTATGGAGTGAGCCAATGAGGTTCATGACAAGGATATTGATGTTATATATGAGATTGATGGCATGATGAATTTAATATCATGCTTACCAATAGATGATTTCAACAATTTAATCAAAATAGGTTTAGAATAATTTTAATGCAATAGTTAAGGAGTCTGTGAAAGACATGGTATTTTTCTTAAGTTCAATTCATAGGTTCATCAAATATGATAAGGTAGTTGATTAGATGAGAACTAAAATATAGGGCATAAGGGATTTCATAAGATAACTATTTGATGCATAGGTAGATTGTGTAGGCTCCAACATTTATTTTTATGGGCCAGATGTAGACTGAATATAGGAAATATTCAAGGCATTTGATACATACATAGAGATGCTATGGGCATAAAATGATAAGAAAGCTGAGGAGATTGTAGACATCAATTAATTTTCCCTCTTTTAAATATTTTCAAATGTTACTATCATGTGTAATTTCATTTCAAAGACATTGCAAATTGTAATTTTAAAAGTACATATTTATTTTTTATAACTCTTTTTAAAAAGAGAAAGACATATTTTGACACTTTATATTTTTTGAATATGGAAGTTACAAAAATCACAAGTGAAAATTTCACTCTCTATTTTTGATTAATGTGAATTATTAAAAAAAGGCAAAGTCATGAAGTGTAAATTATATAGTTCCTTTTTGGAAAAAAATGATAAAGACTTAAACGTTGTAAAAGTCTCACTTTCAGTTTTGCACACTAGGATTTTAATGGAAAGAAACTTGGAATTTATTTTCAATGTTATATTTTATTTATAAAAGTCAAGTTCTATTTTGGGCCCCTCTTTTGCATGAGGAGCTATTTTTATCCACCATCAGATAAAGATCCTTTCATGAAGATATTTAGTTCCATCCATGCTATATCACACCATGCTACATCCAGGATCACATCCAACTCGTGCATACCATGTTATAGCTATTCCATAAGTCTAAAATTATAAAAATAGAAGAGCTCATCTCTTTTTGCATGGAGCTTTTTAGATCTGCATGATTTTTTGAACCGAGTGTTCAAGTTTCAACAACTACATGTCTTTTATGACATATTTTGTATAAATATGGGTAGACCCCATGGCCCAATCTATATTTTTGTTGTTATATTTTTTTCATTTTTGAATGTATTCACTACAAGCTATAACCTTTAGAGAGAATTAAAGTTGAATTTTTACCTTTCTTATCTTTAGAATCTCTATGTTGTGCAAGTTATTTTATTATTTATGGAAGCTCTATCTTTTATTTCAGTCTCAAATAATATTCATTTATGGTATTTTACCCTCTTGATAATATTATATATAATAAATATCCTTTTCCCTTTTCTAAAAAATAGCTAAAATACTACGTCTAATTTCTAAATTTGCGTAAGTTTGTGCTTAATAAATATCAGAGTTGTTGCCAAAATCTGGATAATGCGAGTGCAATGGAGACGTGATCACATAATTTGAAGCAAGTGCACACCACAAAATGATAAAGCAATTTGAAAATAACACAATAAGAGAAATTGCACAAGACAAAATGGAGAAAACCAAAATCTGATTAGCATGAGATGGCCAAAGTGAGGAATAAAAATAGGAGAGTACGTAAGTAACTCCTCCACAAAAGGTGGACAAGGCACCCCAAGAATAGAATGTAACTCCTCCATGAAAGGTGGTGGCAAGGTGCTAAGAATAGAGAAGTAACTCCCATCAAGGGAGTTACTTATGACATTCTTATGACACCTATGACACATCTATGACACACACCTCCACATAAGCTAGCCTATCCCACAAATGTAGGAAAACTCCATGTATGCACAAGAAATACAATTTCCCTAATTAATGAACAGGGAAAAATAAAAAACTACACTAATACCCCCCCATAAGCACAACTTAGGTAGGTAGTGTGGAAATATAAAATGGGTCCCAACAACTAGGCCTGATGAGGTACCCATGTACAAATGCAATCTCCCATAAGATAGAGAAAAGGAGAAAACTCGTAGGAAAAAAACTCCCCCCAAAAGAGAGACATAAAAGAAAGAAGAGGCTAGAAGGCCCCCCTAAAGATGATGCTGCTGCAGATGTGGACCGCACCCCAAAAAGAGCTTGTAGATGAATGAACTTGCTCTCAGTGAAAGGTTTGGTGAAGATGTCTGCAACCTGCTCCGAAGATTGGAAAAATATCAAGTTAATGACTTGACTATGAATAAGCTCCTGAATGAAATGCATGTGAATCTCTATGTGCTTGGTCCACTGGTGTTGAACTGGATTCCTACAAATATGAATGGTACTCTAGTTGTCACAATAAATGATGGTGGGCTACCTGATAGGAATGCCAAACTTAAAAAGAATCCCCTGAAGCCAAATAGCCTCAGCAGCTACATTAATAGCTCCCTTGTACTCTGCCTCTATGGATGATATAGCAATAAAATTCTACTTCTTGCTAGACCAACTGATAGGACCAAAACTTAGAGAGAAATTGTAACCAGAAGTGGACTTGTGAGTCTATGAATCACCAACCCAGTCTAAATCTGTATATCCAACCAAGTCAACCTCTATGCCAAATCTATAATAAATCTCATATCTATGTGAACCCTATATGTAATGCAAGATCCTCTTAGCTGCTTTCCAATGCAACTCATGGGGTTCTTGCATGAATCTAGAGACAAGTCCCACTGTATATGAAATGTTGGGCCTGGTGTGAGTCAAGTAGATGAGACTACCAAAAAGTTGTCAATACCAAGTGGCATCAACCAATGGTGAAGAAAAATTAGCCTCAAGCTTGAATCCTAATAGAAAGGGAGTCAGAGATGGCTTGCAATCAGCCATGTGAAACCAAGCTAATAAGTCAAGAGCATACTTAGGCTGTGTAAGAGAAATCCTTGAATTTGACTATGAGATCTTGATGCTAAAGAAGTAGTGCAACAAACCCAAGTCTGTCACATCAAATCTATCCTGAAGAGATGCCTTCATCACTGCAATAGCTGATGAAGAACTCCTGGTGATCAAAAGGTCATCAACATATAGAACCAAAATCAAGAGCGAATCATCCTGCCATAAGAATAAGACATTAGGACTAGAATGACACCTAGTGAAACCCACTATGAGAAGGAAGGAATCCATCTTGGCATACCAAGCCTGAGGGGCCTATTTAAGGCCATAGATATATTTCCTAAGTCTGCATACTAAGGAAGAATCCTAAACAAATATTGGTGGCTGCTCGATGTAGATCTCCTCCTCTAGGTCTCCGTGAAGAAAGACACTCTTCACATCCATATAATGCACATCCCAACCATGTGTTGTAGCAATAGCCAAGGTGAGTCAGATAAAAGTCATCTTTGAAACAGGTGTAAAGGTCTCTAAGTAGTCAATGCTTGCCACCTGTGAGAAACCCTTGGTGACCAATCGCGCCTTGTACTTATCAACTGAGCCATCTGCTACAAACTTGGTCCAATATATCCACCTACATTGAACCATCTTTCTTCCCTTAGGAAGTGAAGTCATATCCCAAGTGTGATTTTTGATTAAGGAAGAATATTCTTCCTCCATAGCATTATACCACTCAGGTACCCCTGATGCCTCTTGAAAAGTCTATGGATCCGAAATTGAAGCAAAGAAGGCATGTGGATCTCTCTAAAAATACCCCTAGTATGTTTGTCATCTGCAGGATCTCCTACCCAAGTGCCAGCACTCTCAAGTGTCTGTTTGGCCCAAAGTGGCCTAGAAGTGGGCGAGTCAGGTGTTAACTCCTCATCCTCTGATTGACTAGAGGTAGATGATTCTGCATCACTGTCCTTGCTGTCTGAACTCAAAGAAGAAGAAGAAGACTCTAGCTCAAGAACCTGTTGTGGCTAATCTAAATCTGATGAGGAATCATCATGAAGAAGTAGATACGATGAGGGAGAAGAAGTGTCAAGTGTTGAGTCTCTAGGACTCTCCTAAAAATGGACACTTCTCTCGATGAACAACTCATGAGTGACTAGATTTAGAAGGCGATATCCCTTAATACTATTCAGATATCCTACAAAGATGCAAGGCTTGAATTGATGTTCCATAGCTTTGTGTTTTCTTCAGAATGTGGGCCATGGTTGGGGATCTAAAAACTCTAAGGTTCTCAACATTAGGTTTCCTTTTATGCCAATATTCAAAGGGTGTTATCCCTTTCAAAGTTTTGTGAGGAACCCTATTTTGAATGTAGCAAGCATAATTGATTGCTTCAGCTCAGTACTATGGTGCTAAGGATTTGGAGTGAATCATACAGCTAGCCATCTCTTTCAATAACCTATTCTTGCATTCTACAACCCCATTCTGTGAAGGACTATAGGTGACTGCGTGTTGTAAATCAATCCCCTCTATGGTGCAAAATTGCTCAAACTTGATGCTGACATACTGCCCTCCATTATCAGTTCAAAGAACCTTGATGGATTTCTCACTCTATTTCTCAACAAGAGCCTTGAAGTCTAGAAAATTTTCAAACATTTCAGACTTTTGTTTGAGAAAATATATCCAAGTGTACCTAGAGAAATCATTGATGAAAGTGAGGATGTACTTGGTCCTTATGAAAGATGGTTTGGGAAAGGGTCCCGATACATCATTGTGGACTAACTCCAAAGGTTGTGAAGCCCTCCAATCTTTGCCTTTGTCAAATTTTGCTTCGGGATGCTTCCCAAGGGAGCACCCCTTGCAAAGTCCTTTTTAGAATTGGACATGAGGCAAGCTAATGACCATGTCATTTTTGCAAAGTTTCTCAAGGTAGCGGTAGTTAAGGTGGCTGTACCGCTCATGCCATAATCTGCTAACTCCATTTGAATGAGTCAGCAATGCTATTGGAAAAGAATCTGATGCAAAATGTGAGAAGGTGTATAACCTAGCTTGGTGATCTACCCTACCCTCTACCACTGCAGTATCACTATGCAACTCCCTGATAGACACTAAATCTGGTGAAAACTCAACTCTCATGCCCTGACCAATGTGAGTGATTTGGTACACTAATAGGAGATTTGTTGAAAGAGAAGGAACACTTAGAACATTGTTGAATGTTACTCTTTCCATTTCAACTGACCCTCTCTTTGCAATGGAAATTGATGTGTCATCACCCAAACTAATTGAAGTCATGCTACAAGGCTCTAAAGATGAAAACTCAACTAGTGAAGAACCCATGTGGTGAGAAGCACCCGAGTCGATGACCCATGAAGATGTGGAAGCTGCTGTAGCTACAAGGGCCTTGCCCTTTTCTTTCTCCTTACCCTTGCCTTTTGCCTTAGTAGAATCTTGGGTAGATGAATTCTGCTTGATGGACTCATGAACACCTATGTTGTTCTTCTCTAGAAGATGAGTTAGGTGATCTATTTATTTCTTCATGCACTTGTGTTCATCATGCCCTGTATTTTTACAATAGGCACACTTAACCTTCTCCTTCTTAGGTTTAGCATTGGAAGATGAAGTCTCAGTGTTGTTTTTGGCAGGATTAGTGTTTTCTTTCTTCTTCTTCTGGTCCTTATTCTTTTTCTTCTTCTCCTTTGTTGAAGTCTTATCCTTACCATTTCCATCTATCAAAGCTTGAGGTTGAGTAGACTTCATTGTGCCAATTTGAATTAGCTTATCTTGCTCCCTAGTCAAGTCAATAATGAATGAATCCAAAGAAGGCATTTTCCATGTAGTGCTAAGGGCACTTTTTGTGGCATGGAAAGTGGAGACAAAGATGGAATAACTTGGACCTAACTTTGCAAGAATAGAAAGAATGAGTTTATCATCTTTCTTATCTATCCCACACTCTTTTAAATGCAATCTAAGGGCCTTAAACTTAGTGAAGAAGTCCAGTAGGGTGTCAAAGTTGCTAGGACTTAGACTTATTAGTTTGTTTTTGAGCTCATGACCTCTCATCTCATCAAACTTACCAAATAACTTTTCTAAGGTGTCCCATATGTCATTGGGAGTCTGAGAGGATTTTAAGTGGAAGAGAAGTTCTGGAGACATAAACAAGCTCAGTAATCCAAAGGCTTCATCACTATGATTGTACCACGGGACTTTTTTAGCATCTAAGTTGGTTTCTACTTCTGTACCCATGGTGATCCTATACAACCCTTTACTTCTAAGAATGATTGACATTTTAACTTTCCATCCATGATAGTTGAAGGGTGTTAGGGGTTTAAGTTGAAAATAATCCATTTTTTAGCTGACTTTAGGTGAAGTGATGATTGCAAGTTGTGAATGTATGCAGAAAAGAGAATGAAAGCAAGTTGTGAAAAGTAATCACACCCCCCAAAAATATTGAGCACCCCATAAATATGAAAGTGCACACTCAAAAGACATTAGACTCAGTTGAAAATGCATCTTAGAGCAATCAGTGCAAGACTAAAGCAAATAGGACATCGAACTCAGCCGAAAATGCGTCTCAGGTGGCCCAAATTTTTGGCACTTTATAAACTAGTGAATTTTTTAAAAATAACAAGTATAAATTGTGGAGAATTGAATTACAAGCACTTTTACAAAAAATGGCACTCAAAACTGAGCTACCATTTACAAGATATTAAAGTTACACTTTTCTCATAAACTAGTGTTTTTGCCAAAAAAAGCACTAAAACATTAAAAAAATGCCTGCTATAGGGAGAGAAAGTGGCCTTCAAACACTCATTAGATTTAGCATGGAATTAGGAATCCAAATGAGGTTTGTGTGAGGGTTAATTGGCCTCCTACCAACCTGGGCCTCACCCTTCATCTTCGTAGGTTGAAGATACAAGTTTTAATTGAAAATCCCCAAAATACAAAACTGTCTAAAAACTTTAATACTCAGTCAAATTGACTGATTTTTGTTTTATCAAGTCAATTTTTCACTAAAAAAAATAAAGCAAAGACAATTTGTACAGAATGGCAAGTGTCCAAGGGTGCCACATGGAATGCCAAGTAGGAAGGGGCGTCCAAAAGCAAACAGTCCAGAATTTTGACTCAAAAAAGACACAAAATTAAATGCAGACCTATTGAAACCATATGAACTGATGTGTGGAAAACTAAAGCTCAAAATATAGGCATAGAAGCTGGAAGAATAATAGTAGACATAATAGGAAGTGGCATCCCAAAAAAAGGGCGCAAATCTAAATTTTTTGGTAAAAAACAAAAAACCACAGACCTGTCATACAACCTGAGATGCCTAGTTGGAAGGACATAGCTGATAAAAGTTGGCATAGCTAGAGAAGACTGCTGGAACTTGGTGTGGCAGAAATGAAGCTAAAGGTGTTGCAGAAAGGAAAACATTGCAGAAGGTGCCTTGCTAGAAGAAAACACTTCTACGCCTTGCTAGAACTGAAGGCAGAAACAAAGCACCAACCTTCCTCCTTCTACTATTGAATACAACACCTTCTTCAGCTATTGAATGCTGCTCCCTGAAGTGAAGACAACCAAAGGCCAAGGATTTCCAAGAAAACTAACCAGAAGTGATATTTGTTTTTTAATTTTAGACCAAACTAGAATTAAAAAAATGAGCTCCACTCCTCTTGATTTCAAAATAAGCTAAAAGCATAATCACACACAAGATTACTGAGAAAGCTCTGATATCATATTGGAGTTATTGCCAAAATCTAGATAATGCGAGTGTAATGGAGACGTGATCACACAAGTTGAAGTAAGTGCACACCACAAGATGCTAAAGCAATTTGAAAATAACACAATAAGAGAAATTACACAAGACAAAATAGAGAAAACCAAAATCTAATTAACATGAGATGGCCAAAGTGAGGAATGCAAATAGGAGAGTACGTAAGTAACTCCTCCACAAAAGGTGGACAAGGCACCCCAAGAATAGAATGTAACTCCTCCATGAAAGGTGGTGACAAGGTGCTAAGAATAGAGAAGTAACTCCCATCAAGGGAGTTACTTATGACATTCTTATGACACCTATGACACATCTATGACACACACCTCCACATAAGCTAGCCTATCCCACAAATTTAGGAAAACTCCATGTATGCACAAGAAATACAATTTCCCTAATTAATGAATAGGGAAAAATAAAAACCTACACTAATAATAAATTCAATCTTTTTTTTGCTCTATTGTGTTTTTCAAGTAAGAATCTAGATCCACTATAAAATATTTGGTGCAATCACCATATTTTCATTTTTATTCAAATTTCAATTCTTCACTTCATTTTCCCCTTGTCAAAACCCTATTTTAGGATCAAAAAATCACTAAAGAGCGAGATTTCTACAAAACTAGTATTTAATCAGTTTGCAATAGATTTAGAGGAAGGAAGCCAACCTTCTCTAGAGATTAACCTCAAATTTATAAGGTTCCACAACTTTGGAGTTTTTTCCATTATATCATTAGGCACTTGCACAACAAGCTATAGAATCAAGATAGGTGTAATCTTATGTGATAATAATTCCTCTTCTACTTGTGTGAAAGTAGGTAATTGTTCTTCATCAGCCTTTTTTTCCTCAGCTTGTTCTCTAATGAGTGGTGCCTCAGCTACCAACTATTTTTGGTCTTGAGGTTGGCCTTAACTAGTTTTGGATCTATCCCCTCTTCTTCTAGTTGTTATGATTGCCTACCACACCAAAAATCTAATGATCTCCATCCTCTAGGAGGTGAAATTTTAAACTTCACTTCACTGAGTATTAGATATGGTTTTACTTGAATCGCTCTTAACAAGTCCTCACTTAATCCTAGAGTTATGAACCTTTCCTTGACCTACTCATCATACTTAGTATTTAAGAAGAGAAAATCATGATCCATTGGCTCATTCTTGTAGGAAAGGCCAAGGGTATGCATTTTATTTTGGACCTTACCATGAGGATCCTAGTGTTTATGAGGTAGGGTGGGAAATACATATGCCTTCCTAGAATTCCCAACTTCTTTGAATTTCCTATGAATTTTATACTCATTCTCCCAATGGTGAAGTGACATTCATGGAAGGTGGCCTTCTTATTTCTCATCAATTCCTCATCAATGTTGTCCCAAATTTGATAAGTTATTTCCTATTTAGCTACCTTGTCTAGAACAAACTTTAGAAGATGAAGAGGATCTACCTTATGTCCCACCACCATGATTACTATGTAATATAGATAAATCCAATAGTCTCTTATGTTATTGGCTAGTGTCTGATCTATGCTAGGGGAAATTATTGACAAAGGATACCCATGGATTGCCATCCTGACCTAAGGTTAAATGTCCTCAAATATCTTGGTTGTATTACTCACATATGAATATATGTGCATAAAATTTTAATAATAACAAAACTTGTTCTTAATGACTTTGGTGTTGGGCTCCCATAGTATTCCATTGTTTTTATACATAGTCCCCATGATTGCATCCAATAAGTAAGACATCATATAAAATTTACATCTTAATTGCCTCTTATCCTTATGAAAAATTTTCTCTTGAAGGCATGCATTGATGATTTCCCCTAAAGTGTAAGCGCACTTTGAGGTAGTCAGTAGGTGTAGTAGGGGAACCCATTCCAAGTGTACTAAATAGAATCTTTCATGGCCAAATATTTTGTTTAATAGTGCCATCCGCATGTGGATTCCCATTCTAAATATAATAATGGGGATGGATCTCTTGGAATGTTCTTTCAAAGTGAAACTTTCCCCAGGTAGAAACCATCTTGATAGAGCTCACTCTGGATGATTATCCTTCTTCCATGTAATAATAGTGTGTAAATAAAAGGTGACATCCATAATGGATAAGCTTAAATACCTATTAAACACTTCTTCTATAATATACATGACAACAATTTTTTGTCTACATAATGAAGATATCCCCTATACATGATTTTTACTTAGATCAATACACAACATCACCTCCAACTTCACAACTATGTATTGTAGGTTTTGACATTTGAAAGGGACAAAATCCTTCACTAATTACTTATCCTCAACTACAATATCTTCTTCGATGAAAATAAATATACATTCTCCACTACTTACCACAATATTGAGTAATTGGAATAATGTCCATCAAATTTAGTAGCATAAAAAATCATGTATAAGTATTTTGTACATACTTTACTGAGAATTTTTATGATGTTGGGACTCTTTTGTAAGACCTATATGATGAAGCCATGATGATTATATTGAGTACTAAGATGATCCAAGATTTTGATAATTGCATATCTTCACTGAGCTAAATTTCACAAATCACAAATTACTATGATAGTAATTAAGTCTTTTGGGATCACTTAAAGCTTAATTCTACTTAATCTTAAATATTGAATGACATGAACTTGCTTGGGGGGACTCGATGTAAATATATATTTTATATTGATGTTTAGTTTTTGCATCATTACTCATTAACATATATGATGTTTTCACCTTAAATTAATTTGAATTTTACCACCCTATCTTAGTGTACATGCCATGTAATATACATTATACTTTGGGGTGCCATGGTGTAGCCTTTCATCTTTTTCTATGTGTCATTACGTAGTCCAATCACTAGATGTTAAACATTTATTTTAGAAAAATTATCTCCCAAAGTTCTCAAAAAAAAAGTTTCTAAAAACAAAGTTGTTGATGGATAAACTTTCCAAAGGAATCCTTTTGATGAAAATTCTCCAATGAATAAATTTCTCAACATCATTTTTTTAAAGCAAATTCCTTGATATGGAAGTTCCCAAAACAAAAGTCTCTGATGAGAATATTTTTGAAGAGAATCTTTCCAAAATAAACCTTTCAATGAATTTCACCAAAATGAAAGTTCCCAACATAATCCTTATAAAATGAAAATTACCTAAGACTAAGTCTTTGATGAATAAAGTTGATGATGAAAACTTTCTAAAGTAATTGTTGCTGAAGTGAAACTTCCCAAAACATAAAGTTTCTATGGAATAATTTTTTTGAATTAATTATTAGATGAAATTCACCAAAATAAAATTTGCTAGTGAGAAAGTTTCCATAGAGAATGTTTTTGAAATCAATGTTGCCGACATAAAAACCTCTAGTTAGAATATTTTTGAAGAAAATCCTTTTGAAACAAACCTTATAATGAAACTCGCTAAAGTGAAAGTTTCCAAAGAGAATCTTTCTAAAACATAAAGTTTCTAAAACAAAGTTACCCAAGATTAAATAACTCAAATAATGTAATCTAAATTCTTGTCATTAAAAGCCATTCTTTCCATCCTTTTCATTAATAAGTTAGTCTGAATAGGTGTTCCAAAATGAAAAAGTATACCACAATATGATTTAATGTTAAAAGCACCAAATTTATACAAATAATACAAGTATCATAAGCCTCAATACTCATAGGTACCCCTCAAAAATATTAATTATTTCCAGAAACAAAGGGAGGTACCCAATTTTCAAATAAAAATACATGGTGGGGTGTGTTGAATACAATAGTTTAAACCACAAAAAGTGTTGATTCCTCATACTAACAATAAATTTTTATAAATTAAATAAGTGACTTAGCCCCAAATACCTACACATCTAGCAGAAAATATAAAAAATAGACATGAAGCTCATGTCTATGGGATTGAAAAATAAGTAGCCCTAGGGGTTGGTGCCATTGAATATAATAATGTCTAATTAATATTAGGTAAAACATTTAATAACCCCCCAATTACAATAATTTAAGTCCCAAATGAAAAAATAGAACTCCCTATTGAGCCAATCAAAGAAAAACCTAATGATGAAAAAGAAAGGCATCAAGATACTAGTATAGTTCCTCTAACCATTCCTTTCCCATAATGACTAAAGGAGGTTGGAGATAAAATTTAATCTAATTTAGTCCAATAATTGATAACATGAATATTTAAATACCATTGATGCATGACATTCTAGAACTGAATAAAGTCATTAATGGGTTATTATAAAAACTCTAGGGATAAGGCAATTGTATGAACTAATTATATGCAAAGATGACTAACTAATATAAGATAAATTCAATTAAAGCTATAGTAACAAATGAAAAAAAATAACAATCAAAACTTCATAATTGAGATACAAGAATCCTCCATTGCAATTTGAGTTTGAATTTCTCTAACAAAAATGTGGCGCTTACTCCTCCAATGCAAAGGGAGAATGGGCAGCATTTTGGTGTAAAAGGGTGACTTTGATTTTATGTGATTCACTTTGGATGTAAATATATGATTATGATTTCAAGTATGCTTGTGATTTCTCAAGATTCTATGATTGATTGTGATTTATCAAATTTATGATCATTTAAAATGAGGATTTACAACTTATTTATAGAATCCTAGAAAATGATCTACTGGTGGAGGATCATTTGTAATTTTTAAATGTCCCAAATGATCAATGGTTGAATATGAGTCCTCATCCATGAGGATGGAGACCATTTCAACTTGGTGGAGGAAAAAGAGGGGTTGGTTAGCTGACTCAATAAGACTTTGTCATATGGCTTGAAAACTAAGGGGAGGAGTCATAAGAGGTTAATAAATTTATGGATTTGGTTGGGATGAGGGAGAGAAAGGTGGGAGAGGTTTGATTAGGTTTAAAATATGAAATTAAATAATTAAAATAAAGATTTAAAGGTGCATAATTGACTTTTTTAAAATGTTTGAATTAATCAATTATTTGTTTTTAAGAATAAATGTTAATTATTAATGCAAGAAGAATGATCAATAAATTTAGGTGAATTTTAACACTAAATGAAATTTAGGTGTCTACATTTTCCCCCCTTAAAAATGGTGTTGTGAAGCAATATTGTTTTGAAGAATAGAAAAACTAGAGTGTTGATGATAGTAAAGCAAAATTTTGACCTGAATGAAAATGAGTGTGATGATGCCCCCTCAAGGTTTTATGAGAGAAACAAACAAATTCTCAAAATTGATGAAAAGAGGAAAGAGTTAAATGGATGAACAAATAATCAAATTAATTTAGAATTGATGTCAAATTTTCAAGATGTTGGTAATGTAAAAAGAGCTGCCCATAGTTAATAAAAACTAGATATTATGATTTTAAAATCGATAATTTTAACCACTCAGAGACTACACGATTATTTTTGTTTTCTAATGATTTAGGGGTCAATTGAGTAGGTTTGAGAATGATATATCCTAGAAATAATAAACTATGGATCTATAAATAGAAAAAGGTATTGATTTTTCAAATGATTGTGGATTTTATGATGATAAGTGATTGCAAGAGTTTGAAAACAATCTTGAAATAAGGTTGATGTAATGTTGTCTAGAATAGATTGAGAAGGATAAAAATTCTTAATGGGGGGATGTAATTAGTTGAGGGGGGGGTAGATAGATATAAATAAGATCTTGGGTGATTTGGAAAATCATTTGTGAAAATAATATTCAAAGTTTAGGGCTAAATAATTGATTAGTGAGAAGTTTTATCTAAGGCTAGAAAAGAAAAATGGATCATATTCCTCACCAAGAGCACTAGGTGGACTGAGTTAGGAATTTATAGAGACTTGAGAGGAGGGGGCCTCTGGTCAAGCTCTTTTTTTGAATTTTTTTAGCATTTATGGGGGTGTAAAAGTGACAAAAATGATTTTGTTGTTTACAAACTCACAATTTAGTTATTGATTTTAGTTATTTCAATAGGGTAAATAATGAAATAATCAAACATTCAAATGATTTCATTTTTTTGGGATTTTATGATTTTTCTAATATGGAACATAGAAAAATTATTGAATAGGGTATTGAAATCATCAAAATGCATAGTGATTTCATTGTATAGACCAATAGTTTTGTTAGTGATGATTTTGAAAAAGGTAGTAATGAATTTGTTGTATTCAAAATAATTTTTGTTAAGATTTTATAAATTTTAGGGGTTTTTTGACAATAAATGATGATGGTGAAGGTGGTGGTTGAGCTGACCTTAGAGACCCCATGTCTCTAAGTTTTGTCTACATAATCCATAATGGACCATATGTAGTTCTACCAAAAATGGTAAAAGAAGTGATGGTGTAATGTAAGATTGACCCATGAAAGCTATACTTAAGTTAATATTTAAAAACTACAATTGGATGATAGATAAAGGATGAAAAATGTGATTTCATTGGTCCCAATCAACAAGTGTAGGAGATTGAATGGAAATATTAGGAAATGATTATGGATGATTGATATGTGAGAATTAACAAAGAAATTAAGTGACCACATGGATTAATGATGATGGATCAAATGGTTTGATAGCATGGATGAGATAAGGATGGATAGATGAAAGAGAATTCACACATATGCTATGTCTAAGAATGTGAGATGGTTTGATATCTACCTTGTGTTTATTTCATTATTTGCATTGGATTTCCAAAAATAATTCTAACTGAGTAAGAGTTGAAAAACCTAATTTTTGATATGGTGTATGATAATATGCACCAATGGTATAGAAAAACCATGATGACTATCATGTGATACACGTAAGGACTAATAGATTCACAAGGATAAAACTTAGTGCATCAAGATATGGAAGATCATAACAACACCATTATTAATGCACATAGTGATCTAGACACAAGAAACAAAAATAAGGATAAGATAAAAAGAGATATTTGATATAATGAAAATAATGTAAGTAAAAAAAACATAGAATTAAACAAACACTATAGAAGCAAGTAAACACCCATGATGTAAAAGATAGTAAATGACTAGACATATAGGTAAGCAAATGACTAAAACAAGTAATCAAATGACTAAAATAAGAAAATGATTAAAACAAGTAAACAAATGACTTTTTTGGATGTCCTTGGCTAGAGTATAACCCTTTGACATAGCAGTTTTTTTATAATGTTGAACTGTTTGATATGTAATCCATATAGGGGATAACTAGGGTACGTAACTAAGGATAAGGGATTTTATTATTATTTTATATATTTTTTTGTTGTATTTTGATGGATTTTCTAATGTTTTGGATTTTTTTTGGTTTTGTAATGTTTATGGATTTTTTTAGGATTTATAAGTGTATATACAAGGAATACTAGCAACAGGAAAACCATATTCTAACACCAAAGAGTGAGTGGTAGTGGATGGAAGGAAAACATTATATATAGAATATGGATGAATCAAAATGGATTGGAATTAAGATGATAACTCTAAGGAACACATGAGATAATAACCAAGTGTCTAGTCATCAAAATAGCATTACAAGGATACACCAAGATGTTTCTAAGAACATGTCTCAAGATTTTTCCACTTCCTTATCAAGGCCAAAATGGGAAGCATGATAGTTTTATGATGTCAAGGGTTGGATGGGTTTGGTGTTAAATGGATAAGGATGCATTTGGATAGGTAAGGGTAATAAAGGATGATGTATGTTGGTTGAAGAAGAGTTTAGGATGTATTATATAGGCATAGGATAGTTAAGTATGCTTTAGGATAACTTAGGATAAGTAACCATGGATGGTTTAGAGTAAATGGATGGGATTAAAAATGTTTTAGGATGGGTAAGGATGGAGAGATGATTCAGAATGCATAGGATTTAAATGGAATGAGCTTACCCCTAAGTGTAGGGTACTTGTAGACAATTGATTATTTTATGCATGATGCTAAAAATTAGTTTTCATCATGGTACTTGAAAAATGCACCATATAATTGATTTTGACATTTGGATGAATTTATTTCTCTTTCTAATTTTTTTATTTGCTTTTTTTTTTTTTTTTATCTTTTTTTATTTGCTTTCCATTTTTTTATTTTTGACACCTCAATTATAAAAGTGTTTAAGATGCATTGATGCTTACCACTATTGATATTTTAGGTATGTAATCTAGAGATGTTTTCATTAAATTCATTTATTTATAAGTTGGATTCTTTAAAATTTACCAGGATATTGTCATAGCCCCTACAATAGATTGTGATACCAGGTAGGGTAAAGTGGAAAGTATGTTGGATAAAGGATGTATGATGAGTACATGAAGGATTTAGAGGGATGTAAATATAGTGGGGATGAGTATATTGGTCATGATGTAAAGGGCGAATGGGACCGACAATCTCACATTCAATAAAACTGGGAGTAATTATAAGTTGGATGATTTGGGAATGTAATGTTACATCAATGATATCTTCATCTTGTGATGGGGATCCATCTTGTAACTTTGCTAGTGTAGATGATATATTAATTTTCTCATCTAATAGTTCCATAAAAAGGTTTTCACCAAAGGTTTCTTCTTGATTATTCTGATTGGGATTTAGATTTAGATTGTCCAATAGTACCTCAAAGAGGTTTTCACTAAGGAACTCATATTTTTTATTTTTAATAATTGGATTTGGATTTTGACTATAATTTGTATTTAGATCACCTGATAATGTCTCAAAGAGGTTTTCACTATGGGGTATGGATTTTATATTTGTATTCAATATTTATTCTGATTGAGGTACACTTGTTGTTCCTCAAAATATGTAAATGTTTCTTGATACTCTTCTATCAAGAGACCAACTAAGAAGCCTATAATTATTTTATCATTATGGAAGGAAGTTAACTATAACTAAGATCATTGGTCCCAATCAGAAGGTGTAAGATACTAGATTTCATGATGAAAGATAGGATTAATAATGTTTATGAAAGGAGTGATGGTAGCAAAGTCCTCATAGAGACTATGAATCGATCCTATTTTCATTATGGATGAAGTTACCTTAGAAACCACAAAATTACCACTAACATCTTTACATTTAATTTCAAATGATTTGTTGTTGATGCTATGTGATCTAGCATTTACTTAAAAATGGATGGGTTCACTAATTCCTTGATCATGGATTATTTTATCTATAATTACCTCTATCACTTGGGGTGCATGTTGTGGGATGATGGGAGATTCAATAGGTGATAAGGCTTTAGGTGTTTGGATAATGGGTAATAGGCTAAGTTAGTTGAAGGAGGTTTTGTCCAAGATAAGATCTTGGTCAGAAATGGGATCTTTATAAAAAATGGGATCATGATCAAAGATAGGATCTTGATCAAAGATATATGTTTGGTTGAAGATAGGATATGCAATAAATATGGTTCTTCATCAAAAATGGATGGTAAATCATGGTTTTCAAAGGTAGGTTGATCATCTATAGATTGGTTGAAAATGGATGGGTCAAAAATGAGATCTTGAGAAGTAGATGGAATATTATGACCTTGACTTGGAAGAAGTGGCATGGATTGATAATGTTCAGGAAAGACATCTTGGCATATCCCCAAGTTATGATTTTTAGAAGTGGATTCATTGAGATTTACCTTGATGGACCCTTTGTTAATCAAATCTTGGATATAATGATTTAGTCTTGTACAAAAGTTTAGAGAATGAGCTTCAATTTTATGATAATAAAAATATTCATTACGTCTATACCACTCAGGTTTTGGGACATTTAGCTCAAAGTATTTGGTTTTTAGATATGTGGCTAATTTTGTAGTGACCAATTTTTGAAAGAATACATCATAAGGTTCCCATAAAGGAGTGATTTTTTTATTAATAGGCATGGAAATGTTTTTGATAGGTTGGGAGTTTTTTCTCTATTAGATTTCAAATGGTAGAGGTGCTAGAATTGGATTCCATTTATTAGTGTGATACGAGATGTAAGAATCAAGGCTATAACTAGTGGAGGGGAGACTTGGTTGATTTTATAAAATAGGTTCACTAGTGGTAAGGTGATGTTAATGTGGAATGTTTTGGGATTCCCTAGTAATGAAGTGGACTGGAAAGGTGGCTTGATATTGGAAGGATAGATTTGTTAAGGTTGATGGACTTGAATATGCTAGGTTTGTGAACTAATGTGAATATTATGTAGTTTGGTTCAAGTTTGGGAATGGGTTGGATGTAGAACTAAATGGTTGATTTTGATGAGTTTGGAATGGTTGGTTTTGAATGGTGTAGAAGTTGAAAGGTTGATTTGGAGGAGTGTAGTTGGATTGGACTGAATGGGAGTTTGATTTATGAATGGACTTTGGTTCAAATATATATTTAAAAGTGGAATTGAAGGTGAATCAATAGTCTGATTTAGATTGATGCTAAGGTTGGAACTAGATGGATTGGTGAAGAATTTCAAGTTTGAGTTTTGGGGTGAAATAGATGCAAAATCAAAGGATTGATTGTGATTACTATAGAAAGGTTGATTTGGAAAACTTGAAGGACTATTCAAGTTTAGATTTTATTGATGGATGGATGAGGATTAATATATATTAAAACTCATATTTGGGTTGACATGGTGATTGACTTGACACTGATTCAAATATGCACTTTAATCAAAGTTGGTTAGATAGAATCCTAAGTTATAACAAGGATTATTAGGATTGTGATTTGGGAAAAAATTGGTCAAGGGATTATTTCACATATCCATACTTATTAAAATAGGTGATGTTAATAAGGAAAAGACTTGACTCAACAATTAAGAAGACTTGAAATTAAAAGTCTAGTAAAGCAAAGTACCAAAGTGACTAAAAGTTTGATTGCTAACTAAATGATTTTTAGCTTTTAGAGATAAAGTTATGATTTTTAGGATAGAATTTAAACTCAAAATAACTTGTTTACAAAAAATTATTTGTTAAAACATGGTAGAAACAAGGAAACAACAAACAATTTTACTCTAAACAATCAAGCAATTTGCACAAAATGGTGAAAAATCTAGGATGAGGGATTTGAATAACTTTTAGGCCTTCCATTGTCACTCACTTGTTTATGCTCTCAGCTCAGCCTAATGTTTCAAGTCGTTAACCATGAAATATCCTACCATTCCCATGACCCCCTAAGTCTTATTTTGAGGGTGTGTGGAAAGTTAATTCTTGATGCTAATCACTAACAGATACACCAAAGTTTAATGGAAAAAGTTGATCCTAGGACTAAGGTATACATGAGCTTATCTAAGGGGAATAAAACCATGAAAGAAATTGATAGAGTGGATATGCACTATTGGGTATTATCCCAAAGTGTCCAAAATAATCTTAGGGGTCTTAGTTTGTTGACAAGTTACAATATCAGATCTTGAGTTAGTTGTTGAAACCTTAGGTATTGGAGCATGAAACCCCCTCACATCATGGTGTGCTTAAAACACATAACTACATAGATAATTGAGATAGTTAGGTCTTGATTTATATACCTCACTAATAAATGGGTTTTGGCCTACTACATGGTGGTGAAATCCATATTAAATAGAGCCCCTAAAAAAATAAAAATAAAGAAGTAAACAACCATTTTTAATTTCCAAGTTTTGTCACTAGTGTAATGACAAGGAAAGAGCGTATGCAGATGTCACTTGGGTAAATAGATAAATTGTGAAAATGTTTTTGATTTATATGTATCATTACCAATATAATGCCAAAATAATATCTTATGCATATTTCACAACTAAAAACAAAGATACAAAAAGAGAAGTAATGTAATTACTATGAAATTGAAAAAAAACAAGAGCATTAGCAACAAAAAAAATTGGATTTTATATTGATTATTTATTTTTTCCCTTTAGAAAATATCCTACAAACAAGGTATTAGATTATTTACCTAGGCTAAAAAATGAGGTAAACTACAATAAACAAGTAAAAAACCATGAAAAACATACAAAAAACAAGCCTCTATGACAAAAATGTTGTTACATAGTCAAGTCAGAAAAGTGAAATTACAAAATAATCATGCAAGAAAAAGAAAAAAACATAAAACAAGCTTAAGGAAATGATTTCACTATGAATAAGGATGAAAATACTGTGAGATGAAAATGCTACAACCAAAAATGAAAATGCTATGAAAAATGATGATTTCACTATGATGTGGAACGATTTCACTATAAGATGAAACAATTTCACTATTCTTTCATGAAAACATTGTTTAGGTACAAAAGCACTGTCAACTTGGAAAAACATAGAAACAGTACAAAAAATGAAGGAAAAGGCAAAAATTTCACTTTTTGGTCTAACAATTTTGATGAAAAGTGTTCCAAATTTGTTATTACATAAGAAAAACATATAACTAAATAGAAAATTTGTGCCAACAACCTATAGTTCATACCAACTCAAAAATAGATAAGATTAAATGTAAAAGATAGACATAAACAATTAAAACTAGAAAAATAATGTTATCTAAATGCCAAAGAAGAAGATAAAGAGTTTAAAAAGATGTGGGAAGGTCCAATCGGGTGTGCCAAAAATGTATGAGATAATTATATGCAAAGACAATGAAATAATCTAAGTTAAATTCAACTAAAACTAGAGCAATAAATGCAAAAAAAAATAAAAAAAATTCACAGTTGAGATACAAGAATCCTCCATTGTGATTTGAGTTTGATTTGCTCTATCAAGAATGTGGTTCTTACTCCTCTAATGCAAAGGGAAAATAAGCAGTGTTTTGGTATAAAATGATGACTTTGATTTGCTTTTATTCTTTTTGGATGCAAGATATGATTATGATTTCAAGTATGCTTGAGATATCTCAAGATATGATTGATTGCCATTGATCAAATTTGTGATATCTCAAGATTCTGAGATTGATTGTGATTTCTCAATTTTGTGATCATTGAAAATGAGGATTTACAAGCTTATCCATAGAAGCCTAGAAAATGAACCAATGGTGGAGGATCATTTTTAATTTTTTAATGTTCTAAATGATCAATAGTTGAGGATGAAACCTCATCCATGAGGATTGAAACTATTTCAACATGGTGGAGGAAAAAGAGGGGTTAGTTAGTTGACTCAACAAGACTTTGTTATATGGATTGAAAACTCAAGGGAGGAGTTGTAAGAGGTGGAAAACTTTATGGATTTAGGTGGGATGAGGGAGAGAAAGGTGGGAAAGGTTTGATTAGGTGGATAAATCTAGAATTAAATAATTAAAATAAAGATTAAAAGGTGCATAATTGAATTTTTCAAAATGTTTGAAATAATCAATTATTTGATTTTAAGAATAAATGTTAAAAATTTAATGTAAGAAGAATGATTAATAAATTTAGGTTCATTTTGACACTAAATGAAATTTAGGTGTGTATATAAATACCCTAACACTATATAGGTGGATGGTAAACTAGATTATTTATTTGTAGGAAAACTATTTTTACCCAATTATGGAGACCTTGGAAGTTGAATCATCATTGTGACTATAGGAAGGAAATAAATACATAATGTATTAGTTGACCTTAGAGATGTTTTCAATGTAATGATAATAGACATTTTAAAAACATTTTCCATTACATGGGTATAACTTACTTATATACTCCTGTAGATGGTAGATCAGTCCATTACCAAACCAGAATAAACCATAGAAGATTATCTATAATAGTGGAATCTTGGGAATATCCTATAGATTTAATGATGCTCTAGCTTAAGAGCAAAAAATTATAATATAAAATGCTCAAGGGTGACCATGTTTGGCCATGGTAGTAACTCTTATAGACCGTAGGTCAAGAGACATGACCATTTAAAATGGGATAAAATTAAAATTAATTTCTTTGTACCCACCTACCAATCCATCTATAAACTCTTCAAATCAGTATAGGTGGATGAACTAGAATATAATAGTAATAACCTATCCTCATTGACCATTTTAGAAGTTAATACCCATTTAAATTAGATATAGGAGGAACTGATAAGAGATATTGAAGAGCCCAATATGGTTCTAGATTCCACCAGTTAAGATCTAAAGTCTACTAGTCTAGTTCTAGAGTTCACCAATCCGGCTCTAGAGTCCACTAGTCTAGCTCTGGAGTCTACCAGTCTAGCTTCAAAATATACTACACCATATTTTTAAGGTCACCCAATAAACTTAAAATCCACTCCTAATGAGAGGTTCAATCAAACACCCTTCATATTAATCATTGTTAAGTGGGCACAATATATTTAGGACACATTTCTAACAGCCTTCTAGTGCCCATCAACATGGGTAATTTCAAAAAATTATTTAAAAAAAAATACATATCCAACTTCCATATGATCCTAAAAAATCCATGCCATTTAAGATATATAATGAGTTAATATAGGTAGGTAGGCTCCATTTATTCTGAAACAAAACAAATAGTTGTCCAATGAGGGAAAATGCTAAGTATAAATAGTTAATTAAACAATGAGAAAGAAACTAAGGTCTTTGATATTTTAAGGAACCATACAAATGCCTTTACATGGGAATATAATGACATGAAGGGAATTCATAAAAGTATATGCAACCATCATAGCTACACAATGAACACTAAACCATTTAGACAAACACAAAGGAGAATCAACCCAACATTAAGAGACATGGTTAGAACAAAGATAGAATAAATATTACAAGTGGGATTAATTTACCCAATATAAAATAATCAAATGGTCTCACCACTTATTATAGTACTAAATAAAAATGGAAAGTGGATAAAATTCATATATTATAGAGAGATTAATAAGTCCACCATAAAAGACTATTTCTATTTACCCTTCATAGACCATGTTCTAGATAACTTGACTAGAAATAAGTACTTCTACTTATTGTATGGGTTCAATGTTTATAATTAGATAAGAGTAGCACTAAAAGATAAATATAAAATAAATTTTACATGTATTTTTGGAAAATTTTCACATAGAGTGTTACCCTTTGGTATTTGTAATGCACCATCTACCTTTCAAATGGTGGTTTGAATCATTTTTGTTGATTTAACCAATAACTATGTAGAAGTTCATATGGATGATTTTATAGTGCATAGTAATTCCTTTGACAAATCCTTAGATAATTTAAACAAATTACTAACTAGGTGTGAGCATAATTAATTATCCATGAGCCATGATAAATTCTTGATAATGATTGATCAAGGGATTATCCTAGGCCATCACATCTCAACCCAAGAAATACAAGTTGATCCCAAAAAATATTGAAGTCATCTCTAACTTGATTACACCTTAAAATTAAACTAATATAATTTTTTTTATGACATGTAGGGTAATATATACATTTTGTAATGGACTTTAGTAAAAATGTTTCACCTATTCTTCATTTGCTTACTAAGGATAATGTTTTTTTGTGGACTGACAAGTGTCAATAGGATTTTGAGTCAATTAAATAAAAATTGATCTATATTGCAATTATGAGGGTTCCTAATTTGGATAAAAATTCAAATATACATATAGATGCCTTTAACAATGCCATGGGAGAGTACTTGGTCAAAAATAAGAGGAATCAAAGATTTATTCCATTTACTAAATTAGAAAAATGTAACTCCCACTAAAATAAATTATACCAATACTAGAAAATAATTCTTAGTTGTCATCTATGTCATGAATAATTTCTATCACTACACCATTGAATATAAATTATTTGTTTACACATACCATTCAACTGTAAGATACTTAATGAATAAACTAGTGATAAGAGGTAGGCTCATCAGATGGTTACTCATCTTCTAGGAATTTGGCATTACAATTATTGATAAGCTATGGAAATCTAATGTGGTTGTAATTTTTTATTAAGGTTAAATGTTTTAGGTGAATATGAACCAATTTAAGGCAACTTTACATATTATCATCTATTCATAGTTTCAACACACTCACTATGGTTTGATAATATGGAAAACTACCTAGCCACAAGAAAATTTCCTTCTAATTTTACTAATAAAGAAAGAAAACATTTGGTTAGGAATATTGCTCACTTTAAATGGATTAATAGTATTTTATTTAAATGTGGACCTAATTCAATACTTCATAGGTGTGTACAAGAGGATGATATCTATAACATTATAAGATCTTACCATAATGAACTAGGATGAGGCCACTATTTAGCTAAAAGGACTATTCATAAGATACTTGGGGATAGATACTACTAGCCCTCATTTCATATAAATTTTGATAAATATGCATGGTAGTTTTATCCTTGCTAAAGTATGGTAAACCTAGCTTATTTAATGAAATACCTTTCCATCCTCCAGTGGTTATATGACCTTTTGAGAAATTTGGGTTGGATTTTATTGGTCTTGTTGAGGCACCATCCTAGGGAAAAGATTACCTCTTTTTATACACATGCTATGCCACTAAATAGATAGAATTCCAAGCTCTATCCTTTCCAATGGAAGAACTAGTTTCTATTTTTTTGTAATATAGGATCATGTAATATTATTACCTAGTATATTTGATATTTGATATGGTCTAATACATAAATGAGTGAACTTATCATGTTGTCTTTTCTTATCATGTGCCTTATCTCATAGAAGCATTAGGTCTATAACTATGAAGGTTTTGATTTTATATCTCTTGTCAAACCAAACCTTGAAAATGTATTGTTATTTTTTGAAGTTATATAGTGCTTTAGTCCTTACATCTTCCATATAGACTACATCAAATAGCATAAACTAGATTCATTCATCTTCTCCTATGTATTATTGCATAAATTGGTACATTGAGATTTTAAGAGTAATAGGGAAAACTAGTTATTTCCCATATACTATAAATAAAGGTGAAGCCTTGAGGGCTTACTTATGTCTCATAGTGTCTATCTATAGTGCATACTTTAGTATTAGATGTAATTCTCTTAGTTTGTTTTGGATTAACTTCTTGATGACATCCATCATATTTTTATTTGTAGATTTGTCCACTCCATTCTCTTGTAGGTAGTAATTTAATAGATTAGAAAGATAGACCATTATCACAAACTAAATAGATTAGAGTGCTAAACCTTATCATTATGTTCTCTTTAAAAAAATTGATGAAATTTAGTGCTCTATAATTATTCATGGCCACAACTTATATCCATCTAGTGCAATAATTAGTGGTTATTAGGAAAAACTTGTGCCCTAATGAAGAGTTTATATTTATCACTCTAATAAAGTCAACACCCCATTGAGGAAAATGGCATCCTTCAATGACTAGTTTTAGAGGAATGGTAGCATTCACTTCTATTTTACCAATAATTTGACATTAATGGAAGGTCTTGACATGGTTGTGGGAATATTTGAAAATAATAGGCTAGTAATATCCCATTCTCAAGATTTTATGATCTATTGCATTGCCTGAAATATGTCTACTACCTATATCCTAATGCAAATTTCTCAAGATGTCTATAGTTTATTATTTGAAAGACAAATCAATTAGATGCCTTCATAGTTATTTAATTATAATAATCCTTTATTTATCATATGATGAGATGATTTTAGCCTAAGGTATTGTCTCTTCTCTATGTTTAGCTCAATGGGCATGTGCCTATAAGCAAGTAGTAGATGATTTGAGCATACCATTCACCACTAGTTACTTGAGTCTCATTGATTTATTTAATACAAATGTGTGGATTAGTCTCAATCATGCATTGGATGATTATTTGGTCTCTCACCATATTGGTTGGTTTTATTTTAAGATCAAACTCTTATAATTTTTCCATCCACTTACCTCTTATTTTTCCCAATTTTTTCTATCCAAGTGTGAGATTGATAGATGGGTATATAATGATGGCATACATATTATTTATTAGAATGTAATGACTAAAATTTTTCATATATTTGATAAATTCATATATATATATATATATATATATATTTATATCATTTAGTATTTTAACTCTACATATTTTAGAATGGTTCTCATGAAGGAAATCTTCTACACCTATCAAATACTCTTTATAGATAGTCATCATGATCATCTCTATCTTTTGAAAACACTATTAAGTCATCCATATATATGATAATTCATTTTATAACAAGTCCCTGAAATAAAAATCTCATAGCTCATTGGAAGGTTGCTCCTATATTGATTAGGCCAAAAGGCATCCTTTTGTATGCAAAAATTCTCCACTTGGTGGTGAAGGCAATTTTCATTCTATA
The DNA here is from genome assembly GCA_037957365.1 of Torreya grandis. Lineage (NCBI taxonomy): Eukaryota > Viridiplantae > Streptophyta > Pinopsida > Cupressales > Taxaceae > Torreya > Torreya grandis. The sequence continues at coordinate 270,962 of JARHVA010001606.1, read as the reverse complement.
TTTTGATTCTACCAGAACTTGATTATAGACTAAGAATCAATATAATAAGGACATAATCTTAGATTCACTATGCATTTTAATTGCCTCATCCAAATAGGGCAAATGATAGTTGTCTTTTTATGATGCTTCATTCTAATTTATAACTTCAACATAGAGTTTGATTTCCCCATTCTTCCTCCTAAATAATATTAGGTTGGATACCCAATTTGAATGCCTAATTGTAAAAATAATCTTTTCATCTAATAGCTTTTGTACTTCTATATAGATGATAGGTTTCATAATTGGATTTATTGGACTCTATCTCTAAATAAAAGGATCATGCTTTAACTTCAATGGGATGGTATGTGTGATGACCCTAAGGTCAAATACTTTCAAATATTCATATGTCTAGGTGATCACATCTTTGTATTTTGTTAATAGACCCTTTAAATTTTATTTTTTAATTCTAGTGCAACTGAGGCTAATGTTTACATATTGGGGATTTGTTAGTTCCCTGATTCTCATTGATAAAATCAAACTCAGATAATTTAAGTTGATTTTTATTTTGAGCTAGTGGATATACATCAAAAGCTTTCTGTAGGGAGACCATCCCCAGAGGGATATGGTTCTTCTTCAGTTATAAGACATTATTTTCTCTTAGATATTCAACATGCATGAGATAAACATACTTTTCATCTATTACATAGGATTTAAAGTATCTAGAACTATTCTTGAATTGGATAAAATGATGATAACCCTCAAATAACTAGAATTTATCCACATTTTCTGGGATAGAGGGATAAGGAACCAGTTCCATAGAGAATTTATGTATTTTAGTCTCTTGGAGAAGTGCCAAATTGATAGCTAAAGCTACTAGTGAACCTACCATCTAGTTTATTTCCCTTGGGATGGATTTTATGTTGAATGTTTAAAAGGATTTGATTAGGTCCCATGATTAGTGTTTATACTTATTTAAATAAGTGAGTTTGCATTACAATTTATTTTTTATCTAGTTAACAACTAGTTCTAAATCACCAAAGATATGTAATTTCTTGATGTTATACTTCAATGTGAACTATAGATCGAGTATTAGAGATTCATACTCATCTCTATTTTGATGTAATTAAAATTTAGTCTATAATTAGACAAATAATACTTCCCTTTTGGGTCCATCAAGGCTATGCCAACACCTAAACCTTGATTAGATCAATATATCAAAGTGAAGAGCCCATAGCTGAGAAGTACCTTCAAATTATTATTCATGAGGTTATGTCTTGGTAGTGAAAGTGTACACACCTATGTGTGAGGCTAAAATATCAACCTTTTTATTATTATCATTGTACTATATGATCAATTACTTCATCTTTAGTTCTATATCTACTTAGATTATTTGGGTAATCCTTTACAAGGTGGCCACATGTGTGATAAATCTATAAACATGTACCCATTTAGTGTCTTTGACCAATCATGACTCAAAATCAAGCTACAAGCTTTTAGAATTTCAATGAATAGAACATATATGTATTATTATACATGTGGCTCAGATGCAAGCTATATGTACACATTTGTCACCTCTCCAACATATGGGATAGAAGACTTATCCAGTTTTAGGATCACTCTTTTTGACTTGTCTAGGGTCAAACCCAATTTTTTTCATATATTTGTAGGCATAAAATTAGTTAAGGCACCTAAATTGTGTTTGAAATTGGGCTAGAGGATAGAAAAACAAGTCTAAGATTAAGTGGGGCCAAGGCTTGTGACTAAGGGTTCAAATTTTTATCAATATAGATAGCTTTATCATAAGCCAAAGGCAATGTACCAACAATAATCACTCGACAAAGGAAGACAAAATTCATAGGGTCTAGGGCATTCTTGTACATTTAGAGGGATAAAACCTAAGTAGGTTTATAAGAAGATTCAAGTCTATTGTACATTTTTTTACTCTAGAATTAAAGGCTTGAATTGGTTCGTCAGACTTTCTTTTCATGATTACAAAGTGTTGGTAAACAACACTTGCATTGGTGACTTATCCAAACTATGCCAAAAAGGTGTTTTGACTTTAATCTTAGGATGTAATTGAACCTTCCAGGATATTAAAAAACTAGTTAAAATTATCATCTTGAATTATAAAGGGAAATAGTGTACATGACATGTCCTCATGGACTACATTTATTATTCCCAAAGTAATTTTAAAATCATTTATGTGTTCTTCAATAGTCCTACCTACCAAGGGAGAAAAGTAAGGAAGATATTTTTTAGGGGTTTTAAGTAAATCATGCACATCTCTAGTGATGTTGATATTAGAACTATCTATCCAAATTTAGGCCATTAGGCATAGAGAAAGATGGGTTCTTCTATTTAGAGAGTATAATTGAGATTAGGGCCTTCTTAAGACACATTTATCTATCTTAAATTTTATATGTATTTATAAAGGTGGGTATAGAAAGCTAGTGTTTGAGATAGAACTTGTTAATCTTTTGAGAATATCTAGTACAACTCAAGTGATTATTTTAAAATAATTAGAGGAAGAAATTTAGGACCTCTTTATACTGATAGATAAATTACTATTGATGTGAATTTTATGCACACCAGAGGAATTTATGAGTTAGTCTCTAAAATTTTAGGATTGGTGAAAACTATCACTCCAAGGCACAAGTTATGGGGTATTGGGTTTTATAAACAACCTAGTGGTGGAATAATGATGAGAAAAAGGGTTGTTTACCATAGATGGCTTGGTTATGGATATGGATATATATCTACTTGATATGGGTGGATAAATGATGGATATAACCTAAGGTGGGTTTGACCAAAAGAAACTCAAAGAAGAGGGAAAGGTAAGGTAGAAAAGGAGCCTATGAACCAAACAAAATGAAACCTTTTTAAGTTAGCTCTTAAACTAGGGATTGGGCAAGAAATCAGGAATCAATGTATGATTCAGGCTACTATAAGGACACCAACAATAAAACATAGTTAAAATTACAAGGAAATAGGAATATAGTAAACTTTAGCATATATAATCAAAGGTTGTTACCAATATAAGATTGTAAATACACATCTATAAAGGGATATTATGATTAATACACAAAAGAAGTTTGAATTAGAAATAACACAATATGAATAACTATATTTAAAATAAAAATCATGCAAAACCAAGATATTAAGATACCATAATGACAAAACTTCTTACAAGATTCATAGGTTTAGATAATAATCAAATTTACGCATCAATATTAATTATGGAACAATTCATAGAATTTACTATTAATCTTAGTGGACAAAATTATCCTCCCTTTTGGATATGGAGGACACAAATATATATAGGATTGCGGAGGGGATGCCTCATACACCGAGTGAAATCTAAATTTACATCTAAAATAATAGAACTATGTGTCCAAAATCATGAAGAGTATGTGAATACAAAAGTGTTTACATAAAATAGAATTCTTAAACTAAAATACAACATTATATATATATATATATATTGAAATATCAGTCCAAATATAATTCAAAACATGAAAATATATATACATATTTAGGGTGGTGCTAATTATTGGGTATAGATCGAGGTCATCAAAACTTCAAAGTATAATTGGTTAGACACATGTAAAAATTATATGAGTTTGTCTTTTGTATAGTATTTTAGATGTATTTAACATTGTAATCTTAAGAAATAGTATAATAATGTGAAGAGTCTTTCCTTTGGATTATATCAAAAAATTGGAATGTAAAGAGACAATGCTCTAGAATGTTCTATATATAACACTTAGATGTAATGAAAGATGGTTCTAATGTGTGATAGATATTAATAGAATAGTACTGATATAGTTCTTATAATTGTATTTTATCCTTGTATTATGTGTAGTGATAACTATATTTTAATTTAGGATCTATTATTCATTTGCATATGCCATCTTGATCTATAATTATTGTTTATGTGATTTTTCCTTTCATAAATACATATGTGTTTTCAAATAACAATATGGAATTATGAAGTATATGTCACGTTTATCTTTTTTCTTATATTATGCAGTCTATACCTATAATTAACATGTTCTAGAGTATTCTAGGAACTTATAATAACAATGGTGTAGTGAGTGTGGAAATCATTTAGATGAAATATGTTGAGATGGTTCCAAAGACAAAGGGATATATAGAGATTGTTGGATGAGAGACTCCATAATTTTTTAGAATAAGAAGAAAGGATATAAAAACAATTATGAAAGAGATTATCCAATAACATATTTATGGAAAAATTTATGAAATATTTTGGTGTAATTTTCCTAAATTATTAATCATGTGGCTATCTAGGTTAGAATATTATTGCTTCAGCCCAAGAAGGATAGAGCTTATAGTTTGGACAAAATAAAATTTAGATAGATTGCATAACCTATATACATATTGGACCAAAGAAATAAAATATTGGATGAGGGCTATAATTAATGGTTATATTACTAAGTTTATGATGCAATGATACATAGTCTTTGAAGCTACACATGATAGGTTTATCTAAGAAATCAAGGGATTTTTTTTCAATGATTACCTACATTGATAAAAGTGTTGGGTGTGGAAAAGTCCATGGTGCCTACTCCAGTTAACATGGAGTAGTCACTTTGGGCACCATGGGGGTGCATGAAGTATGGAGTGAATGATGTGAATCTAAATAAAAGGAACTTGAACCTAATACCAAAAATTGGAAGATGAAAATACTTGAATTTAGAAGAAAATTATGGGACTAGAAAGGGAACTATGATAGTGGAGATAGTGGAATAAATCAAGAGACACATAATTAATCATAGATAGGAGTAGATGTAGGGAAGAAATTTTTTGAGCTATAAAGATAAATAAATAAGATGATAAAGATGGAAATATGCTGAGAGAAGATGCAAAAAGTAGAGAGTACACATAAGGGTATGATGAGGATAAAGAAGTAGATAGAAATGATGCAGATATAGAGATAGTGCATGAGGAAGAAGAAGGTAAGTTAGTAGAAAAATAGTTAGATGGTAGAGGTATATTGTAGTTAATGAAAGGGTTTTTATTTGGACCTAGAAGGAAAGGTACTAGAATAAATTATATTTGAATATAGAACTATCGCAGGTTCAAGTTCAAAGTTATAATAAATTCAAACTAGAAGTAATTCATTTTAAAAGTATGCATCCCTCCAACCCAATTTATTATTAGAAATAAGAATAAGTATAGGAAATTATATGGATACATATTGGTTTGATTCCTTTAAGGAAAATTTTGTAAACTAAGTGAAAAAACTAAGAATACATTAGATAGGAATAAAATAGAAGTGGGATTCCCTTTTTTAGACACCTGAGAAGACTAGTGCATAGTCAATAGTGTATAGTCACCATCATGTAGTTAAATTCAGTCATAATTATTAGTGTTTAAAACCCATAATACCAATTATAAGTGTGCCAAATATAGTGCTCTATGTGGGTACATTTGTTTTGTTAATGCAATATGATGGGTTTACGAATCACAAGAAATATTTGGTAACTTGCAATATGAAATGGAGTGTAAAAGGAGTAACCTCTGATGATGTTAATAGGTGTAAACTCATAGGAGATTTATCAGGACAAGCCTTAGAGTTAATTTTAAAAATAAATGTAAATGACCTTGACTTTATGGAAGTTAGAGCTTTATTTGTAATAAAATTTAAGGTAAATAAATGTACAAGCCACATTATTCAATAACTAAAGGAGATTCAGTAAAAGTGTAGCAAATCAGTTTCAAAATATGATCAAAGATTTTATGATGTCATGAATAGAATTGAATTCATTATAGAATAAAAGGATAATATTGTTTCATTCATAGAAGGTTTATGACCAAAAATTAGATTTTCCATTCCATAGACCCAGTACCTAATCAAAGTTAACACTCGATCTATTGCTTTGTTGGTAGAGAAAATAAAGTATTGTGGGGATGCTACCTTAGATATTTCTAAGGTTGAGGCCAAGATACATGCATTCATGTGAAGAATGAAAGAGATGCATGAAAATGATAAGTCTAAACTAAGCTTATGGGTCACAAAATGCATATGGGAAGAACATCATATAAAAGATTTTCCTAAGCTTAATAATGAGTTTTATGAGATATGAAGGGTAGTAGGGCATGAAACTTCCAAGTGCCATATTTTACAATAATAAATAAAAAAATCACATGGTTTGTTTTGATTTTTTTTAAAGTCCACTAACCATAATGAAAAGAATTTTTAAGAATTTTAAGAGTTGAAGGAACATATTAATAAGAATTTATTCATAGTGGTAACATAATAAATACTAACTACAAAGTAGGTGATTCTAGGACCAGAAGTGGAGATGACAAGTACAACTCCAGGTAGTCCCATATGGATGCCTTCATCACCCCAATATCAACCACAGGCTCTAGAAAATTGGAATTATACATCATATCCATATTATCAATATTATAGTAAATATCAACAACCTTGGACCAATACAAATCTTCAAAAAAAACTATCAAATTTGGATTTGGGTTCCCCTCAACCCCAATATGGGGGTATGATGTATATAAAAGACAACAATAAGGGTATGTTGGATAAAAGACACACTATTGGGGATACCAATAAAATAGAGGTGGATATAGGGGAGGTTATAAGGGAGGCTATCATGGAGGATATGAAGGAGGTCATAAAAATGAAAATCACCAAACTTGACCACCTATGAAATGTTATATATGTGTAGTATACAATCACTATTCGATAAATTACCCTACTAATCCACATAGATAAATATACTAAATATATTGTAGAGTTGAAGGTCAACACCAAATAGAAGGTTATCTAGTGATTGAGAAATAAAGGAAGGATAGGCTAGTGTGTAATGTAAACATAATTAATGCAAAACCAAAGGATAATACCTTTATATAACTAGTCACCATATAAAAAAGAGAAGAACAAATGTTACCACCATTCGAAATGCCACAAGATCAAGGGATTAAAAAAGTACAGTAAGATAAATATCCTAATCCTAATACTAAAAATAATTTGATGTACCAAGATGTGCATATTATCTAATAAAATCCAATAATAAATAGCTTCTAAAGGTGATAATGTAGCCATTGATGCTAAAATATACGGTCAAATTGTAAGAATCATGAAATAAGAAAGTGTTTTGAATACCTTGACATACCTGATGAAGTTACTATTGTAGCTTCAATTTTCACCATTGTATATGGTTCTTCAAGCCCTTTCTAATTGACCTAGACTATTAGGACAACCCCAAGTTGTGGGTCACCTATGGTGGGGTTGAACCTATGAATAAGGATGGATTTTTCTTGATGGATTGCCTATGCTAAAAAAGGGTTAGAAAAGGGTAAAGAGATCTTAATAAAGCTAAAATGGTGATGCAAAAAATTAAATGAGAAATCACACAAGAATGAAACATACATTAAAGAAGTATAAGATAGCGTTAGTTTAGACAAACTCAAAAATATAGCTAGTTGCATAAGTATTTCATACACTAGGTTTAGGAAGCAATGAATGAAACTACGAAGAATTCTAAGACTCACAGAAAAATTTCATTAATGGTAGAAATAACACAAATTTATACTTGCAATAAAATATAAAATGCCCTAAAATAATCAATAAATAAGGACAATGGGCATGGAATATTCTCCTTCACAATGCCATCATGCATGAGCTTACTAAACATAGTTCAAAATCAATAGATAGGTAAAGGAAATATTATTAGCTTCAATAGTCATTTCATAAAAGTTTTGATAGGGTCTAGCCTTATTAAATGAGAGTCTCTACTCCTATGAAATTGAGATAAAGTCTTTGTTTCTTAAAAAATTTAGAGAGCTTACCAAATGGAAAGAATGGGTAATATCAGAAAAGGAGAGAGAGAAGATGGAACATGAATATAATAGTCATTAATTAAGTTTCCACATTTTTGATAAAATCAACCCAAATTATCCATTGATAAGTTATCTTTTATTTATCCTAATATCCCCCTAAATCCTCTCATTGGCTGAGAAAAATGCACTAGAGGATAATAGTTGCGAAAAGTTATGAGTCATGATCTTGCTAATGAAGGATAACCCTTAGACACCCTAAAATTCATTAAATGATACAACTAATTTATTCAACCACTAGATCTCCATCTTGGGACTCTATGCTCTCTCTATTTCATTATGAGGGCAAGATCCTTATATACATATACCATATACATCTATGCACAAGTCTAATCTTAACAGTTAGTTATTAGATCTAGAACCATATTGAAAAGTGAGATACTTCTCCATAACCATTCATATCTACCCTTACTCAATATTTGATCATAGGTTTATATTATAGATTGAAAACTAATCTCCTTCATTGGTTTTCATATAGCTATTACATATCGACAAAGAGCTTACAAGATGCATAACCTTGTTCTTGATCTCTACTAGGTCTAAATAGACCTATCTTGTCCCTGGTCATCTATGAAAATTGAGAAATCACCATATACATAGGTATTATTCAAAGATCAAAGATCATAGTCATGAAACCATACTATAACCCAAAAAGATGAATCTGTGTGTTCTTAAATATTTAAACTAGAGGTTCATGTTGTTAAAATCTTATGTTGACAACCCCTAACTATATAATTATGTCTTCATGTAACATTCAATCAAGATTTAATAGTGACAGGATATTATTTGCAAGATTTACCTCCATCTCAACCTAGGTCACCATTGTTATCCAATTGAAATCTCTTATCTTTTGACCTTTAATATTGACCATCGATATATTTCCTAGCATTTAAATGAGAACCGTTGATCTTCTTGGATCCACTATCTTCAAATTTTAATATTGATCATTGATATTGATCTGGAACTTTCATATTATGCCAATTTTCATTTCATTATTTTCTCCACAGATCCTACTAACTTTTTTGACCTCTTGCACACTGTAGATATATTTTTGTATGATTAAATATGATCCCTAGATTTTTTGATAGTCTAACGTGCTTGTGACACTTGGTAACTTCTTACTCACCCTAGAGAGCCTTTGATTTTTTGACTCATTACTCATCATTGATCTGATCCATATAAGTGAATACATGTTATTAGCTCTTGGGACCCACTGACATCTATTAGATTAATGCATACCATTGGATCTCTACCAAGATATTTGAGATCTTACCACTTGTTAGCTTCTCAATTACGCTAACTCTTTGACTTGATGCTCACCATTTATCTCAATTGCACTATCAAATGCTCACTTTTACATCTTTAGGACCCACTAACACTATCTTCACCCACTCACCATTGGATATTCATTATGATTGAATGCTAACCTTTTATCTTTCTCATTTGAAATTAAACAACTATTTCACAAAGCTTAAACTTGACATCCATGTGAATGTCTCATTATATAAGTCTAACTTTGGAGCTATATAACTTGATAAAGACAACTCATCAAGTTATGAAATTTATAGAGGATGATCTAGGCATGAATAAATTCATGTCCATGTATTTATTTTGGCCTTGGGAGGCTTCTTAGCATATTTATAAAATGCATAAATGAGCTATCTAGTCTATTTTTGCATGATGTCCTGATGATGGTTTGGCTCTTCAAGATTGTGCTTGGTTTTTCAAGGCTCAAAATGAGTCCCTGAGACCTGTGAACCTAATTTATATCCATGAAGGTCATGATCACCATCAAAACCGATTGATCTTTACACTTTACAACCTTTGACCTATTTAGAGACCTGCTTCTCAAAGATCAATAAATTACACTTTAAGCTTGTTTTAAAGTGTTTCAAAAGCTTTTTAAGTGACCTTTGGTCTCCTTCTCAATCAAGGAATCTGATGAGCTAATCACTCTATACCAAGACCTTCCATAAATTGATTTATTTTTGCAAATTTTTATCTATGGGCTAAAATTGGCCAATAGTTTCTCAACACACTATGTAATGAACATATTTCATCGAACATCACTAATCTCTTATAAAATATTTTGGAGTGTGCACAACAAGGTCAAAATCATATTAATAAATTAGTATGGTATGCTAAGACTAAGAAACATTAGGAAATTGATTCTAGTATATTTATTGAGTTGTCCAAATATAAGATTCTAAATACAATGTTTGACTTTGGTAGCATGGATAATATGATTTTATGACCAAATTAGGAATTTATTGGCTGATTGGCCTTAAAATACAATCTATTTTCTCTTAGTTTTGTGGCTTATGGTAGGGTGAAACCCATTAGAAGGCTATAATATTTTGAGAATAAAGTAGTTGAGCTTGATTTACATAGAGATATTTAGGTCATTGATATGAACATAGTAGAGACCCATTATCCTACCTTAATCAATAATAAATAGGCCTATGATGGCAAAATGACCTTTAAAACTATACAAAATCAACTAGAGACACATCAAAGAGATAAGATATTAATTATACCCCTTAATAAATTTGAGCAAAAGTTGTATATCATCCAAAAAAAAGCTAGAGTCTTCCTATGATTTTGGGGATCTTATTTGGTTTAAGGTCAATGTATATGAAAGGAAAACTACTTTGTAATGTATAGAGTATAAATTTGGATAATCACACACTATATAATAGGAAGAATTACTAGTGTACAAGTCTATTATAATAAATTCTCTAGCCAAGAAGGTTCAAATAAAAGAATTCATTTCTCCATCAGTACACTCTCCCATGAAAATTAAAGTATATTTATTGTATAATATAGGTGCAATAATGATGATCATAAAAAACATACTCTATAGGGTGTTCTACCTTGTGAAATGACATCATTCATAAGTGGTGACTTAGACACTCATATGGTAAACTGGGCTTAGAAAGATCATGAGATATGACCTCTGTGCATAGTATTTATTGTTGAATTATAGATACCCTGAAAATTTATGAAAAAAATCTTAATCCTTTCATATTAAGGATTAAACACCATGTGTCATAGGTGGATCAATGAGTTAGTGTAATTATCTATAATCTGAAAAAGAACTATTGAAACTTGGTGGGTAGTGCACAAAAATCCATAAATTCATTGGGAGGAAGCATGTGAATGTTTTTGTGCAAGATTCTAGTTACCAGCTACTTTAAATTAAGAATGGCCTTTATTTTAAGAAGGTTAAAGTCCTAAGTTGTACACTCATTAGTGTGTGTGTGTGTATATATGGACTATATAGGGAATAAAACCAAGGTATTGGGTGAACATTTTTAGTCATATGTTATCACCTTTTCCAATGGAGTAGTATATGAACCAAGAACATATGACATAGACCAAACATTGGGTGCAAGTGTAGTAAGATTTCATTTAGACTTTTGTGTTTGAAGATGATAATATAGTTATGCATAATGCCTTATAGAAGATCAAAATATTTATATGTCATGGATGATATAGAGGCTTAACCACTACAACGGAGTCATCATCCTAATAGGAAGCCATGTAGGATTTGAATTTCACACTTCAAAACTATAAGTCCAATAAAAAAAAACAAGCTCTTATTAAGCCATGTAATAGAATAATAGAAGAATTGATGGATTCTAGTGATAGTGATGGATACATAGATATAGAAGGTTTCTTTGAGCCATAATGGGAAGTTAAATAAAAACCAATTCAAAGTATAGATCAAGTTTAATAAGAAAGACTGTGCAATATAAACATCCCATAGTGGGAAAAAAAACACGTTCTAAAATATGATATATCTAGTGGATCAAGCAAAATATACCAAGGTCCCTTTAAAAATATTTAAGAGAGCATTAAATAGAGTTGGATCCTAATCTTGAGACTTTAGGAGACTATTGGGGGCAAGAACATATTTTTAAGGCCTTATAGCTACTAAAGGATTATCAAGATGTGTTCCCAACCAAATTATCAAAAGTGAAAAGTGTAGTTTTATCTTTGGGAGAGATGCATATAGAATTTAAAGAGTGTATCCAGCCTATTAAAAATCATCCCTATAGGCTCAACCCTAACATGAAAATCAAATTGAAGGTTGAACATGATTGAATGCAAAAAACTATAATCATATATCTAGTTGAAAAAATAGAATGGGTGAGTCCTATTATTGTGTATCCAAATAAAATAGGGGAGATTAGGGTGTGTGGGGACTATTGTGCACTCAATAATTACTAAATTAATGACCTATTCCAAATACCATTCATATATGAAGTCCTTTACTTTGTCATAGGGCATGAAGTGTACTCATTCATATATGGATTCAATGGGTACCATAATATTCACATCATAAAAGAGGACCAAGATAAGACTACCTTTACATCTAAATGGGGATCATTTGCATAGAAGGTAATGTATTTTGGCTTATATATAATGCACCCACAATATTTTCTAGGGCTCTAGTAAATACATTCAAAGACTTCATTCATGACTTTCTAGAAGTTTATTTGGATGGTTGAACTATTTTCTCTCTATTTAAATTAATTTTTTCAAAATTATGATTAATGCTAGAATGGTGTCAAGATTTGTCCATTTATTTGAATCTAAATAAGTTTCTATTCTTTAAAAGTTATGCATTTTACTAGGCCATTTAGTATGTAGTGATGATATTTTGGTTGATCTAGCTAATATCGTTGTAATAGTAGGGATTCGATCTCCAACTAAATCTATATAAGTGTGCATATTTCTTGGTCATATGAGACACTACATAAAATTTATCAAAGGATATGTAGCCATATTGGTGTCAACACAAAAAATATTATATAAAGACACACTATTTGAATGGACAACAAAATGACAAGAAGAATTCATTAAACTAAAAAATGCTGGTAACATCAATTTTAGTTTTTCCTAACTAGGAGAAGTCATTCTACATATATGTGGATGCTTCTGGTACTATAGTAGGAGTTTTTTTAATGCAATCAGGTGAAGGTGGGTTAGATCATCCCATACATTTTATCAGCAAGAAGTTATCATCTATAAAAATAATTATACAACTATTGAGAGATATGCATTAACTATGGTATTTTTGGTGCAAAATTTTTGGCATTACTTATTGGCTAGACAATTTAAGTTATTTACAGATTGCCAAGCATTTTGTTAGTTGCTTTACAATCCAATGTTAGGAAGATGCATATTTAGGTGGCTTATGATTTTTAAAGAATATTAATTCTACATTAATATCAAGCTAAGATGAGAAAATGTTGGGTCAAATCATCTAAGCATGATACACAATGGGGAAGAGCTATAAGAACTAGAAGATGAATCCTTAGATGTGCACTTATTCAGGGTTGTTATAATTTTGGATAATATGGTGAATATTTATAAATTTTTGGAGAAATTAAATTTCCTTACACACTATTTAGAAAGGTAAAAAAATAAAATGGTCTCTTGAGATATATTATATAGTCTCATCATAGATTTTTATACAAGATGGGTAGAGATGATGTACTATGCATAGTATCACTAAAGAATGAATGACCACAAATTATTTAGGAATATAATCAAGGAATTGTATGAGATAAATTTCCAAGTAAATCCACTATAATTAAAATATTATAGAAAGGTCTTTGGTGGCCTACATTATTTTAGGGTGCACACAGAGTAACCAAGCATTGTGATGTATGTCAGAAAATGGGCAAGATAAATTAATGTGATAAGATGCCATTGGTCCAAATGCTTGTATATAAACCATTTGAATAATGGGGAATTGATTTTATTAGGACTATATATTCTCTTATAAATTAAATTCATGCATGGTATATTATTACTACAACCATATAATTCACTAAATAGGTGGAAGTAGATGCAACCCTAAGTTGTGGTGTGAAGAACACTTCTAAGTTCTTATATGAAAATATCATCACCAAGTTCGAATGCCCTATTAATATTTTTAGTGATAGAGGAACATATTTACTCAATAACACTATCAATAATATCACTAAAGAGTTTATGATATCACACCATAAAATCATAACTTATTGTAGACACTCAATTTTGGCCACTTTCATGCATAAATTATGATTCAGTTCTATTTATAGTACATGATGAAATTTAAGCCTAAAAATCACTTGAATTCCCAAATATTATCACATAGGGGTTTTAATTTCTTATAAACATCATGAGGTTTACTTATTTGGGGTATTACCTTATATGTACCAATAAACTAGTTCAGTTTCAACTCTATTCAAATTATGACCTAGCAATTTGACATTCTTATCCTATTGATATAATAATTCATAACATACAAAATAATTGCCAAAATAAAAAAAACACTAAGAAAGATTAGTTAAAAATAAAAAATTAATTAACTTTCCTAAGTAAAAATTCCAAGTTGAATTAGTGAATTTCATTTATGAAAATAAGATTTTTTTGCCAAATATGAAGTCGATGTCAAAGGAGATACTAAAGTGATTTATTAGTTTCTAAAAATTAAAAAAAGGTGAGTCCCAACCTCAAAAATATATAAATTTAGTTTTCATGGCTCATAAATATCTTAAATTAAGGTGTCAAGACTTCACGAGTGCTTTGACCCAACTCAGGGTTAGCTTGACTCAACCTAGGCTATTTTAGACTCAACAAAAGTTAAAATTTAACTTAATCTCCCTAGGGTTAGAGTTAGTTCTTAGAGATATAAATACATGTTCCCACACCATATGCGAACAAGATTTTGTGTGTAACATTATTATATAGGAATGCCTTCAATAAGCCATTAAAATTAGTGCTATAGTGCCCATTTTATGCCAAGCTTCACACCAAGACAAGCCAAATCAAATCAAAGCCAAAAGTGACCATTAGAGAAGTGATACCAAATGGATAAATATTGACAAGAGTCTATAATGTCATATATTGATCATTAATCCTTATTCCAAAAAGTGGACATTAATTTTGACAAAGGAGGTAAAATTCTTATGTGTTTTTCTCTATATTTTGTGTTCTTGTTCATTATGTTATGCTCCCCTAGTTCTTAGGCTAGAGTGTTTAATTATATTATATTATTATGAATGGATTTTGTTACCTTTACTAACATGGAACTAATCAACATTTGTGTGCTCTTTATATTCCTAAAATAAATAATGGCATGCCTATTGAGGTCAACATACCCCCATTTTTAAAAAAGGACCCTTGAGATACTTTGAACCTTAACCCCAATAATCAAGGAATGTTTTAAACATTATTAGAATTTGAATATTGTCCACTTTGATAGAAGTAGGCTTAATAATTTATGGTTTTGATTTGAGCTTGACTAATGTTTCTATAATTGGTCTTCATGTCTTATAGTTGTAGGTTTCATGGAGCCCTTGTTGAATGTGTCATGCTTAAAATTTGTAGATTAACTCTGTTTGAGCTTTATTTTTTGAAAGATCTCCTTTAGAAATCAATAGCTCAAACCCTTGGTTCAAATTTACATTTGGCAAGATAAAATTGGTAGAAACATTTCAAATTACTTTGGACTTAAGTTTAATTTTCATGATAAGGCTTAGTCATATTTATTAACATGACCAAACCTTAACTTGAAAATCCTACTTGGTCCCTTATATTATTCAACTTTTGTTTCCTTTATTTTATAACCAGGTCTAACTTTTGTATTGGTAGGGTCATTTTATTTTCTAGCATGGTCCCCTTTATTACCTACTTATCCTAAAGCCTTAATGCTAAGGCCCTGTTCATGTTTATTAACATGAATAACACCTTAGTCTTAAAATTTTAGCCTAAATATTATTTCATCCTATGTCTTAACTTAAAAACCTTGCTTCTTTAAAGATCCAATGATCCACACTTCATCACATATTTTAATCTAATGGAGAAAAGCCAAAATTGAAAATTTAAAAGGCCCAGGAAGCTTTGTAAAGTCACCACATGGAACTCCCACATTCAAATTTTGATAGTAAAGGGTCCCACATATTTAAAGGAACTAATCATATACAAGTTCCTAGATCATGATCAATAGTTCATGATCACTTGTGGATCTAGATCCAATAGAGTGAAGACAACATTGAAAAGTTAAAAGTTCAAATAAACTCTATGGAGTTTCCACATGGCACTCCCACATTCAAATTTAGGAATTTGATGAGCTTAAATTTAACATTCACATGACTATCATTTGACATATGTGAGGCTATCATTGACATATATGTGAATATCAACTTTAAGCCCACTAAAACTAGGATCTTCATAATCTTAAATTTGACATTCATGTGACCATCATTTGATGTCCACGAGACCATATTTGACATCCGTGAGGCCATCAAAATCAAGCTCTTTGAAATTTTTACTTAGACAAAGGGAGCATGTGTTTTATCATTCAAAAGGGACACTTTGATAGTATGCTCTAAAAATTTAGCATAAAATGATTTAACCTAAATCTTTTCATGTTTATTAAAATGGAATAGACTTAGATAAATGCATTTTAACCTAAGTCCTTTGTATAGCTATACATTGATTAAATTTATCATACCTTATAGGATCAAAAGATCATACTTCATTAGGCCTAGATGATCCAATAGTGTGAGATCATCGACAAATTTTAAATAGTTCTACAAGATCCCATGGGCTCAACACATGGTAGATTTGGATTCAATATGTAACTAGTGTAGGATATAGAGCTCAAAAAGCCCACAGAGGTGCCAAGTGGCATAACCATGGGGCACAACACAAAGGTGGCCATTGACATACAAGTGCCAAATCATGATCAATGACCCATATTGATCCTTGGATCTTGATCAAATGATGTGAAGCAAAGGAATTTATGAAAAATGCCATGAAAATTAATAGATATATGCCAAACAAACACCACACAAGCACAAAGAGACAAAATTGAAGATCTTATGTGCTAAAAAATGTAAACGTATAAAGGCAAAGGCTAAAATCAAATTTAAGGCATGTATGAATCAAGGTACAATTAAGCCATCACCATTAAAGCTTCAAGAGAGCCCCCAAATGTGCATAAAATCCCTAATTTGAGTAGAGAGTCAAATTGTAATTTGAGCATAAAACAATTGACCCAAAGACCATTTGGAACATAGTAGTAAGCAATTTGCAAAGTTTGGAAGCCATGGTAGCTCAAAGACAAAAATAAAGGGATGAGACAAATTTGTATTTATCTATAAAAAATGAAGGGAGAGTCTTTAAGGACACTAACCTAGACACTAAAGCATTGAACACAGACAATAGGAATTAGCCTGAGCTCTTGTAGACCATTAAAGAGATGTAGGCCATCACTAAAGAAGAGTAGAAGAATGTCATCATGACCAGAAGGTACTATGACCTAGTTATAGTCTAGTTAGCCAGTCTCTACCATGCTATCACCAAACTAGAGGTAATCTACTATATCGACATCCTTGATCCTATTTTCAAGGAATACAAGATTGAAAAAGGATGGAATATTCATGAAAGGACTTTTAAAAGAATTGCATTTATTTTCCCATTGGCCTTTGAGAGCTATTATAAGCTTCCAAAACCCTAAGTGGATTTTCCCACTATTATGGAATGGACTAGCAAGAATGATCTAGATACCATCCTTAGGCCATGGTTTCTCTAAGGGAACCATGTGAATTGAGACCCTACTAGCAACATCCTAGTTACCTAATTCAGAGAAGAGGTTAGGGTAATCATGACTATATTGAATAGAATATTTTGAGCCCCTTCAACCACTTATATAAAAAATAGCTGGGTGTATTGCATCTACTTTATGATAGAGAAAGGGCTCACTCCTCTAATTAGGGATATGATCAACATATATCTAGAAAGACAATTCACAACCATTAAAAAGAAGACTAGTACTCAATTTTTCATGATGTCCTATCTATTGGATGCCTTACTAGCCTCAACCTAGATCTATCATATCAAAAATTGGTCACCTAAGGGCAAATTTATAGTCTCCCACCACTATTCAAAGCTACACATATTCATATATAAGCATAAAATCTAATTCATCTATGACTATGTGTATCTAGCCTTGGTATAAGCCATCACAAGGATCACTATGCCTAGGATAAACCCTCTAATAAAAAAATATATGGAGCTAATGGGAAACATCTAGTTGTATCTAGATTTTATAGTGATCAAAATTGAAGGGATTTGATCCAGCCTTATAGATTGCCTGTCTATGTTACCATAAAGATGGCAAAGCAAGAGATTACATGCCAACTTCTTAATGATATGGATAGAGTGTGAAAATATAAGAGGAAATGCCTCATCCATCCCTTTCTTTTGAACATTGGTAAAAATATTCTATATAATTGGGATTAGGTGAATATTGTGGCTAGGCATAGGGATTTTTTCAAATTTCAACTTGATGAGCTAAAGATGTGGTAACCTAGTGGCATGGTCTCCACACACTTAAAATACAAGTAATTACCCAAGCCAATGTTTGTGCACCAAATTAGTTTCCATGACACCATATATATCAAATCAAATAATTTTGAAGAAATATTGGTTAGGATCAAGGGACATAACATTAGACTTGAGCATAAACTAACCAATGATGAGAAGTCACTAGGTGATATAGGGAAAATGGGACCTCTACAATACCATTTTCTTCTTGGACATTTAAGGCCCCCTTAATATCAACAATAAGTGTAAGGTAACCAGCCCTAAGCATAGATTACACAAGGTCTCAACAAGGAAAACTTGGAAAAGAGACCTGATGAGGGCTCATCATCCTTATTCCCTCCCCAAAGATCAACATCTCTAGTTAAATACCTATACATGATTTACCTAGAGCCTAATGAAATAGTGGAGGATACCCTTAAGGTCCTTTTTAAAGCATGTGTATCTAAATAGGAGGATAATGTTGAAGAAGAAAAAGCCCAAATATAATAGGTTGAGAAATAAAAAGGGAAAGAATTTACCCTGGACCTAGTCTGAGTGGCACCATTTAAGAAGAGAAAGGCAGAATTAAAAATGGTCCCAGTTGGATCAAAGAAGCCAAAGTTGAATTTCACTCATCCCATGAGTTAGGTTAACTTATTTAGTGATGAGTACCCCATCCATGGACCAATCATCACTAATTGGTTTATATATGGAAAAATGCAAACAATCCCCACATGGAACCACTCATGGGCCCTAACAAAAACTAATAACATTGATGTGTATGATAATATCAAGACATGGATAAGGTATTTAATGAAAGAGGAAGAAAGAAGAATAGTGATCACTAAAGGGTCAAATAGCAAGCATATGGATGCTCTAAGAGCATCAAGTGGTATCTCGATGGAGGTTCCTGAACCTCCAAACTATACTGAATCAACTACTATTGTGTAATTCAATCCAGAGACAACTAGATAAGAGAGAGTGACAACTAAAAAGGCCATAGTGGGGATTAAAGAGTTCACATTATAAAAGGTTGAGCCATTTGTAGGCCTAGCTCTAGTTAGGGGACAATAACTTGGTGAACTACCCATTCATGAAGAGGATGTTGAAAGCCTAGTTGAGGCTCATTCAACTCAAGTTAGAGAAGGCATTAGAGGTATGAAGCACATAATATCTAATTTGGAGAAGGAAAATGTGGATTTGAAGGCACATTTTATCTTATAAATGCCTAAGGCAATGATCAAATTGATAGATGAATCTTCTTATGATATGTTTGAGACATTAAAATTAATAAAATTGAGGTAGAGTGCATTGCCACAATAGAACATAGTGGCCAAGGGTCTAATAACCTAATGGAAAGCTTTAGAGGATCAAATAATAAGGTTGATCAACATTTGAGTTAAAAGGTATATTATTGGATTCAAAACAATTAGTCTGAGACATTTGAATATAAATTTGGGAATTGTCAACGAAAAGGTCCAAAGTTTGAGTGCATGGTCATAGGAACTAGAGAGAATAATGAAGGATGATAATGAGATAATTAGGAGGATTAAACAACTCCTGGGGACCATGTTGAATAACCCTGCATAGTCCACTATCCTATGCGTCATCAAGGATGATGAGTTTAAAACACAAAGCTACCTTGATGACCTAGGAAATACAAAGTAAAATTCAATGCCAGCCTACACATGATACTTAATGTAGGAGAAAGGATAAATGAGGCTCAAAGAATCAAAGAATCCATGTCCAAAAATGACAAATAATTGAATGCTTTGGCTGAAAATGAGGAGTGTCTTTTAAGACTAGTTTTGGACCTAGAAATAGTTAGTGAGTAGCACCAAAAGGTTATGAACATCCTCCAGCAACAATAGTAAAGTTCTCAAGAGCAGGGCCCATCATCCAATTAGTTGAATGATATTTTATTTTGTAAAAACTTTGTAATTTTTTCAAAATAGAATATCCTTTTGTAAAGGCACATGTTAGTTTGTTAGCACGTTGCCTCTAGGTTAGTTTAGTTTGGAAAAGCAAGTGTATTCTAGAACTTTCTAAAAAATATAGTTGTCCTTATATTTTGTATATTTGTATCTTATAACTAACCAATTTATTGCCTTGTCTTTCTATAAAAGTCATTACTACCATTTTATAAAGGGAGAGAATTTTGAGAATAAATTGTATACTTTGAGTAGTTAATACAATCAAGGAATTCTAAAAAGATTATCCAAGTTTGTATGTGTCAATTGTTACACAAATTTTATCTCAATTTATAGTCTCAATTCTTAAATTTGAATAGTTTTTATGAATTTTGAGTTACATCTAATTATATGGTTGTTAATTTGTGCTTATGTTAGATTAGTTGAATGATCTTAAATTTCATTCATTTTATTTTCTCTAAATTAGTATATGCTAATGTTATTTGAGTGTGTTAGAAAATATTTAAAGTAAATTTGGTTTTTAATTGTATTTATTTATATCATCCTTGGAGGTTTTCTTGGTGTGTAGTGATATCTGAGCTTATGATATTTTTCACTATATATTAGTTAAATGCATACTTAGTTGTAATTGAAACTTTATCATAATGTTTGGGGATAAGATTAGTAATCACTTATTCTCTTTCTACCTTTCCCTTATATTTTTATTCTTTTTAACCATATCACTTTAGTTTAGATTTCATTGTAAATGTCCATTTAGATTAGTATGTAGTTCAAGCTTTGATCATAATTCACTAGTATTAACATATATACTTAAAATTTACAAAGATTTGGTCCATGATGGCTCCCAAACATTAGTTAATATATATTTTTGGAATAATTAAAAATTTATCTACCGCTATTTTACAACAAGAAACATAAGTTGCCAAAACCTACTACTCATGCTCTGAATTCCCAGAATTCTAAAATGAGAAGTGTTCTTTGAACACTAAGGACACCTGTAATACATTCAGAGGCATAAAAAATTCCAAATGGGACCATGCATTCCATATGGCCAAGAATAATGATGTGAAACATTTATTTTTTCTAACAAGAACATTTAATTCTTTAATTTTGGAGTTTTGTGCTTGAAAATATTGTCATTCTATTTTTTTCTATAATCGGTGGCTTCACCCTTTGTAATAGTGAATTCACCATTTCCATGATCTATTTATGATATTTATTTATTCATAAACAACAACTTAAAAATCTCATCTTTGACCTTTTAAATAAAAACATCACCAAGTGGAAATGATGATAATGACCTTACTAAATGGTGACTTTAACAGGTATAATTGCATTTGGTTTTGGTGACTTCACCCAATTTTAGCCTATAATCAATGACTTCACTAGATCTAATCAATCAGCTCATCCTATTTAATATTAATTTACTAAAACCTAGTCTTTTCTATGTATGTTCATAAAGTAAATAGTGGCTTCATTGAAAACAAGAGCTTAAATGACAACTTTTCTCTATGTTTTCAAAAACTTGAGAGCTTAGATTGTAATGTTTATTGATTTGATTTTTAGAGTAAAGATAAAATAACCCCCTAACATTTTTATAGGAATCAAGGTCTACAAAGAGAGGCCTAAACACTTATAAATATCACATACACTTTCATTTTAGTGCTTAAAATCAGCCTAACCAAACTTGTCTTTTAGAATTTCAAAGCTTTTAAAAGTGCAAACAAGGCCAAGGGGAAAAAAATTCCTTCACATCAGAGTTGGTGATTTTAAAAAATAACATACACTTTAGTTATATCCATTAAAAAAATTGCTTTTTGTTTGTTCCTTATTTATTAGCAAGTTTCAAAGTTCATAGATTATTTTTTTTTTGTGGAAAACCAAAAACTATTACATGGATGCTCTACCCCTATCCCCTATAGGGAAATCAGGTTTGGTTTATTGCCTTATATGTTTAGTTTTATTGGAAATAATGTCTTTTATTATCTTCTCAATGTTTTAGTGACTTGGGTGACCCAAAAATGACCTTTAAAGTCTTTCCAATTTTCATTTATTTATTTTCTTGCATTTATCTTGTGGGGGGGAGGTCATCACTTCCTCCAAAGTTATTTAGGGGTGCATTGACCTGGGTTTCATCTCATACAATTGTACTAACCAAACTCCATGGTGGGGTATATAAATTGGTCATATGATACTAGGATTATGTGGGGGCTGAGTGACTAGCCTTTCCAATCCTAATGAAAAACTAGGTCAATTTGATCTAAACATTGGACTTCATTAAGTAGTACACAACTTAATTCAGTTTACAAATGATAGACCTTTACATAGAAAGTTAGTGAGTTTGAACCTAATTGATGTGATTTTCCCTTGTGTTAGCCACACTTTGGACCATTTAGTGTATTTTCAAACATATAGATTTTAGTCAACCCCACTTGCCATAAAATACTTGCCAAAATTTGAGTGCTCCTCACTGTAAGTTCATGCTACATACCAATGCTTGAGAGATAGAGTGGGGATTAAAAAATATAACTACATATGTTATTTAACTTTTTTATTAACACTTAATTCCTCATTAGCATTGGTATATCTATGGAAACTTTGGTAGAAGCTACATACACCCTTGTCAGTTTTAGGGATAGGATGAGCCATTAGTGTTATTTCTATTTTTTTCTTTACATGTTTTTTTGAGACTAAAATTGATTTTTTTTATTGTCAAGTCAAAATAAGTCCAAAACTATCACATTATTTTCACACTACTTTAACTTAAGATGTGTTACTCTTCCATTTTGTTTCACACTTTTGCCTAAGAATTTTATTTCAAAATCACTTATGTGTCACTTTTTAAAACATGGCATCATCATGATGCCCATTTTGTCTCAAACATTTACCTTGGATATTAGTCTAAAACCATTTTTGACCATTTATTTAAATAAATGTTGTTATGCTACATAAATTAATATAAAAAAATTATTGTATTTGAAACCAAGTTCCAAAACCATTGTTATACCTTTTGTTTCACATGTGCGATCACACTGTCCATTTTGGTATATAGCCTATTTTGACTTAGAAAATTTGAATATTTTTGTATTAAATTTGAAATTTAATATTTTGAATTACAAATCCTTAAATAATCAAGCTTATGCCAAAACCTCATCTAATTTTGGCTTACGTAGTCTACCTTTTGTGTTTGGATTGTGTTACTTGGGTTGATTTCTCATTTGATATAAAGACCCCTTTCCTAGACTTAGTAGTTGTTTGTTCTCTTGAGCCTTGAGCCAAGTTTTTTACATGTACCTTATTTGAAGTTTTTTGTGCCAAGTTTTAAAATGTCCTAGTTCTATCATCAAAGAGTCTTTACGAGCCAAATACTAAGTCTTAGTGATATAACTATTGAGTGTATTTTGATCAAATTACCTTAGCATTAGATTGTTTTTGATACATTTTACTAAGTTTATCCAAGACAATTTCCTAAGTTTAGTTTGTTTTTGAGTTCTTATTTGAGACCTTTTATTTATGGGTCTATCCTTTTTTTTCACTTTAAACAATTATAACCATCTTTGGGAAAATCAATGATATCCTATAGACGTAGTTCAAAATTGTTCTACCTTATCCGAATACTTTTTTTATTGATTATAACCACATTTGGAAAATCAATACTTTAGCCATAAACTATTTTTGATATTTTATGTTACCTTTACTAGTAATTATAATTTCCTTTGGACAAATTAGAACCTTTTTTAGATAGGTTTCCAAATTTTTTTATATTTGCCTTTGCCTAGTTTATTTATTTTACCATTTGGGCCTCTTTGAATAGAGCCAAAGGTTTTTTGTTTTAGACCTCATTATTTTATACCTTATAGACCTTTGTTTTTCATGAGACCTAGCCATAGATTCGAACATTCCTCATTACACATGTAGCATGACTATGTAAAATAAGGACTATGAGAACTTTTTTACTAGTGATCCTTTTAGTCAAGATCTGTATGGTGACAACATACATTATGATATGGAACCCTATCCATCTTATAATATTCTATATGTTGAATAAATATTGGACCCATTAGTGCAGTATTTGGTGACTACCCCTTCCTATCCAGGCCAAGAACAAGATCAAATGACATAATACATTGCTTAAATGATACCAATTATAGAACAAAACCAATAACAAGATCCCTACTATGCTATGACACCCATGCAAAAAAGTTATGATCCGTACTTATTTGATATCCATTTTTTAGAGAACAAAGATATAATTGTCATTAGGGCCATCAAAGTAGGAGCCAAATTTTTTCCATACTTCCCACATAAAAATCTTACTTGTTTGATTAGAACCCCTATTAATATGCCTTATAACCAATATTTCTCAGCTAATTATAATAAAAATTTAGTCTAAATGATACAACAGATCTAAAACATGCTTATAAAATGGAAAGGTCCTATGGATGATAAATTAGAATATGTATAAAAAGCGTACTAAAATTACCTCAACCTACTTTTTAATGGTTATTTTAAACACATCACTTATAGAAATAACTCTATAAATAAGGACACAACTAGATGCTTCAGGTTATGTAAACCAAAATATAGACCCATTTAGCCAAAGTATGCTAGTTGGTGACATGTTTAATGTCCCAATTTTGATTAGAGAGACTACTATTCAAATGGAATACCTCACTAAAAACATTATGGATAGCATGTAAGTGCATTATAATTTAACCCAAAGTGGTTCTAATTTACCATTGAGTAACACACAATATATTCGTTTAACCAATGCCATGAGTGGATTGCAACAATAAGGGATATGCATGCCTATTTTCTAAACACAAGTAACCTCCATTATTTAACTAGTTGTTTCCTTAAGTGTACAATAGGTGGAAATGAGCCAAAAATAGACCAACTTACCACCTAAATAAGTGAAAAACACTATGCCACCTCAATATGGGGTAAAAAATGTTTTGCCATGAAAAACACATGTAAATATACCTCAATAGTCCTAAATGTTATCTAGTCCACAATGTATGTTGGTTGGTGATAGGTTTAATGTCCCCATTTTGACTAAAGATATTGATGTTCAAATTGAATACCTCACTCAAAACATTTTGGATATCACCAAAGTGCATTCCAATTTAAACTAAAATGGTTCTAATTTACCTTTGAGTAACACATAATATATTCCTCCAACTAATGCCATGAGTATATTACAATAACAAGGGAGAGGCTCACCTATTTTAAAAACACAACAAGAAACCTCCACACCTCAACCATCTTCTTATTTGAGTGTGAAATAGGGGGAAATGAGCCAACAATAGACCAAATTAACACCAACAAGCACAAACCACCATGTCACCTCAATAGGGGTAAAAAATGTTCTTCCATGACAAGCACAAGCCGATATACCTCAACAATCCCAAATGTTACTTGATCCACAATGTATTTGTATTGTTCATAAATTTCCAATTTATAAAAAAGAATAAATTTCAAACCCCAACAAGTTCATATCCAATAATAGGTGTTTAATCAATAGTAAGGTCCCAATGTACAATAGATGTCAAGAACTAGGTAATAGTTATCTTTCACTAAATGGGTATCACACATACAACATGGATCTAACTCTCAACAAATTCAATATCATGGTTCTAATCAATAATGTGTTCCTTTTATACAACAAGGTTTGATGGGTAGACAACAAGTTTTTACACAAGCCCAGATATACTAACACATCCTATAGAGATAAATACTATTACCATAGTCAATATACCAGCCAAGGCTATATAACCAACCCAATACATAATGTTTTTTAATAGCAATGCATTATGTATGCTCAGATATGTATACCTACTCATCCAACCAATTAGACTAACATTTTATAGTATGTTGTTCTAACCTACCCTAGTCAAGGTAACCCACATTTGACCATGAAACCTTAACACCAACATGACACTGCATTTGAATTTCTTGCCCAATATTTGTATTAAATGAAGGATTCAATTTAACCCATTCATAATAGAAAGTAAACAAAGAAATTTATATTGGGAAAAATATGCTCGTATCTATTCAATATGAATTATATGCAAATATCATTTATGTTAGGTTATGAGCCACCCAAATTTGAAAAATTCAAGGGAAAAGGTGACCCCAAAGATAATTTTAAACAATTATTTGTTGATTTCCAACCAATGTTATATAGTGACATATACTTTGTTTTTGTCTTTCTAAGAAGTCTAGCTAGACAAGCCTTAGAATGAATTTTAAAATTGTCAAATAATTTTTAATCTAATTTTAATGATCTTTCTAAGAAGTTTTTACAACACTTTCCATATAATCTCAAGCACAATATTAAAGTTGTGAACTTGGGCCAATAAAATCAAAATAATGGTGAAATCTTCATTACTTATTTGCAACAGTGGATAGCACTAGCAAGCCAGTTTACTTATTATGTACCAAATAAATAGATGGCCACAACAATTTTATGGAGCTTACATAATGAGATATCTTACCATCTTAAGATGTAATGTGATCATACATTTGAAGAGGTTATTGAGAAAGGAATATAGATCAATAAACCCCTTTTTAATAAAGGGATCATTAAGCTATATTATTCTAACTAAAGTCAAAACCAAAACCAAAGCCATGGACAAAATCAAAACCCAATCCAAATACTAGATTCAACACCACCCGAAGATAATAATAACAAAAGACCAAAATCCTAAAAACACAACAAGAATGTTGTTGGAAATGAGTTCATTTAATTATTCAATGTATAAATGGTGCAAACATCAATTGACCATTTACCTCCACCCATTCAACAACTGCCACCTCCATACATTCAACCAATACCTCCATAAAACCAACAACCATAAAATCAAAACCAATTACAAGCCCCTCCTCCAAGGAGAATACCACCCATTTATAGATAATTTAGTGATTCCAGTGAGCCTATTAAGTTTGTGTTCTAAAAATTGGTTCAAAAAAATATGATAAATTGGCTAATACCAAAGTTATTTCTTAAAGGTATTCCTTTTCTTGATTGGTACAAATAATATGAATTTTGTGAGTACCATCATGTCAAGTGACATTTCATATGTTGATGTATCCAAATAAGGCATTTAATTGAGAATATATTGGAAAATGGAGAGATACAAAGAGATACCCATGATCCTATATCCAATATTAACTTGGGAATCTATTAGAATCCATTTTTATAATATAATAATAACCAACATTAATACAAAAAAAAACAATAATAGTGACATAGAACACCACCATAAAATAAATAGAAACAATGCCAACCACAACAATAGTAGAATGGTTAGAACCAAAGTAAAATAGAATAAACAAACCAAGGAGGCCATTATGCCATTACTTATACATACAATAATGTTATATGGAACATTTAAGGTAAGCATGTTTCCACCATTACCATTAATCCCCAACCAACTACTAATAGACCAAGACCTTCACCCAATAATGCCTACCATCCAATTAATGCCTATCAACCTCCTTATGCTAGTAATTATCCTTCAAAACATGTTAGTAGCTAGGCTCAAGATCACCCTAACATTACCATTCATGGCCCTATTAAGTCCATAAATAACTAATAAAGATAAGTACCGGATTGATATTACACAATAACAACTCAATGAGCCAAGATCAATATCAAAGCACCATATCTAAATACCACAAATGATCCCATTCAAACCTTCATGCCTATAAAAAAACCAACAACCAAAACCAAAGGGAATACCTATGACATTATGAAGCATCTAAAGAAGACTCTTATGCAATATCCATCATGTATTTACTATGTACATATAGTGTCCATAAATACTTCTTGAATGATTACTTGATCTAATCCCTCATACCTGATGACATCATGCCAATTAAATTTCTAGCCATAGTAAGACACTTGGCCCCTAGCCAACACCTTACCTTTGATAAAGTAACATGTCATCCTTGGGCCGACTACATAATAAACCATTTTACATTGAATTCATTAAAATAAATAGTAAATTTAAATGTGTCCTTATATAAAATGGTTTAGGCCTCAACATTGTGTCTCTAAAGTTGATCAAACATCTTTGATATACAACAACCGATTTGAACCCAAATATCATTGTTATCAAGGAATTTGATAACAAGTAATGAGAATCACAACATATTATTAAATTGCTAGTGGTCATTATGAATTTGACCCATGACACTCTATGCCATGTTTTAGATCTACAATTATCTTACAATATGTTATTGGGCTAACCTTATATCCCTAAAATTAGGGCCATATCTTTTACATTACATTAGTATATAAAATTCCTGCATTCAGGAATGAAAGTGACTATAGTAGCTAATCTACAATCCTATTAGTATTTTAAATGTCTCAAGGATGAGTATAATATTTATAACTATTAATTTTACATGAATCTTATGCCCAAATCTAATAGAGGAAGAGCTAAAAAAGCCAAATCCATTGAAACAAGACCATAAGTCAATTACATTGACCTAACTAGCCTAGCTTGTACCTCATCTACACCTCACCAAACATTATCAATCACTTTTATATATCTAATAAAGCTATCAAAGAATACAATACTCATGATTCATTCCATATTTACAAATTTCCACAAAATCCAAAAACCTATGGTAGACACAAAGCCAAGACTACTCGCATAAAGTAACAGACTAAAGGAAAATCTCCATTAAAATGATTTTTTTAAAACTAGCCTCTAGCCTAAAATATGACCCCTTGGCTAAATATGATTCATAAATTTTTATTGATGATTTAGTTAACTGTTACCAAAGCATAAAGTATCTTATTCCTAATCAGATTATGGGTCACCTAACTTATGAAGGTAGAGGCTTGGGGATACATGAACAAGGAACAATCGATCTAGTCTCAATGGCCAAGTATAAGGAAATCCATGGTATTGGATTAGATCACCTATGGGTGAGCCTGCATACCTTATTCATATTCTAACACCATTGAATAATGAAGATGATTTAAGTAATGACACAGGGTTTGATTATAATATCTATAATGACCTTGCCCAAACAAATTTGTTTAAATCCCATGTATTTTGTACCATTAAACCTATTTATCTCCCTTCAAATCTTACCCTTTAGCACTCACATTTGATAGATTGAGACAAACAAGAGTCAATAATTCCATTAGATGAGTTTGAAAATGATGAGGCCATATGCGACTTTTTAGGATTAAGGAATCACATTCCTCTCGAAGATCACAATCAAGGTTTTTATATTAGATTAGATCTTGATACCTATTTTAGAGAGTGGGTGAACTTATTTGGCCAAAATAAAATCAAACATTGAGGTCTAAAAGTGAAACCTCTTTGAGGTGCTTTTTGACTAGGGTAAAAGTAAAGAAAAAGGCAAGTCTCTTGGTGAAAAATGATTTATGACACCATTAGATGGGGATGTTCACCCCTATTTATATGAAGTGTATGAGACCTATAATCCAAGGACTATTTATGGATCTAATATTAGTACCGAGGAGTGGAAATATTTTGTGCATATGTTTTAGGAGTGCCATAAAGTATTTGTTACATGGCATTTACTAGAGTTGGGAGATTTTGATTCATCTTATTTGGGAGAATTAGATGAGTTAATCTAGCTAGATGACTTTTAAATTACTAATTTATTTACCTCCTTGCCAAATATTCTAGAATATGGTTATACACTTATTATAGAGGACACTTCAAAGGTTAACATTGGGAATCTAGAGGACACTACGTGGATCAAACTAGGTGCATCCCACACTAAATAAGAATGTGAAGTTTTTACAACCCTTATGAGGGATTTTGTTGACATATTTGCATGGGCCTATTCTGACATGCCAAGTTTAGACCTTGCCTTGGTTTCACACTATCTTAGTTTACATCTTGATGCCAAACATGTTAAGCATAAGTTATGTAAAATACATCCTTGTATTCTTGTGCTAGTTAATAAAGAGTTAGATAAACTCTTAGACATGAGATGAATTAGGTCAATCAACTATTCAAAGTGTATTTATAACATACTAATAATGAGAAATAAATTGGAAGGTATCAATTTATACATTTATTTTAGGGATATTAACAAATCATGCTTGAAATATGACTTTCCTCTGCCTAACATTGACATGATTATCAAATAAATGACTTGATATAAAATGTTTTCTCTTATGTATGGATTTTCAAGATATAATCAAATCAAATTGTATTAGAAGACCAACATAAGATATAATTTTACACTCTATGGGGAATGTTTTGTTATCAAGTGATGTTGTTTGGACTTAAGAATGTATAAGCCACTTACCAATTAGCCATGACAGTGATTTTCCATGATATGATGCACAACATCATTGAGGACTATGTCGATGACATCCTAGGTAAGTCAAATATTCATGTCAACCATCAAATTATACCACAAAGAATATTTAAGAGACTTTGAGATGTCAATGTTAGGCTCAATCCTAAGAAGTGTGTATTTGGGGTAACTCATGGTAAATTATTAGCCTTCATTATCTATTTTAGGGGAATTCAAATTTATCTAGCCAAAGTTTGACCCACCACTAAAATGTCACCACCATCTATCTTGAAGTAACTCCATAATTTTAAAAGAAGGATCTAATCAATCTTATGCTTCATATCATAATTAGTCAAAAAATACCATTTATTTACATAATTACTAAAGAAGGGAATTATTTTATACTAGAATGAAGAGTGATAGAAAGCATTTGAACATATCAAGGAATATCTAGCTAATCAACTTGTTTTATTTCCACCTATGTCTAACAATCCATTACTATTATAATTGTCAGTCACTAAAAATGCCCTAGGAGGACTTTTGGCACAACACAATGAATAGATTAAATAACATGCATGTATTATATCATTAGATCATTGGTCATGTATGATCATAATTATATCCCAATCAAAAAATATTATTTATTAATGGTTTTCATAGCTCAAAAGTTACATTATTACATTCTAAACAATTAGACCATTATCATTGCCAAATTAGATCTATTCAAGTATCTACTTTCCAAAATATCTTTACAAGGCTACATGGAAAAGTGGATCATGATTTTGAGAAAGTTTGAAATCAAATATGCTAATCATATGGCCATTAAGGGATAATTATTTGTAGATCAACTTGCATAATCTCCTTTTCATTATACTCTACCTCTCACATTTAGATTTATAGATGAAGCCATTACGACAACATAAATAGAAACACCTCCTGAGGTAGAACAATATAAAATGTAATTTGATAGTTCATTCATAGCTCATAGATCAAGTGATGAAATATTGTTTTTTATTATTCAAGGAGATCCTAATTCCAAGTCCTTTCATATCGATTTTCCCTATACCAACAACATGGCTAAGTACAAAGCACTTATTATAGGGCTTCATCAAGTAGTAAAGTGGAACATCCAACATTTATCAGTTCATGGTGATTCATAGCTAATCATCAATCAAGTCACAAAATAGTACCAAACTAAGGATGAGAAGTTAGTACCATATAAATACATAGTTGATATTATTAAGCCACAAATTTCCAATATTCAATTTCAAATAATACCTTGAGCCAATAATAGAATAGCTAATGCCATGGCCACTATTGGGTCTATGATTTAGATCATCGATAGAACCAAAGATTATTAATTTCTTGTTAAACATATCTTAATGTTGGCACATAAATAGTAAAATATTTATATGGTTTGAGACATTTTTGGTCCCACATATTCTTTGTATTCTAACATATATACTTGTATCTAAAACCAAACTATGCCACCTGACCTTTCACATAAGAAACAAAAATACTTCATCCACAAAGCCTCTCATTATACCCTACTTGGAAAAACCTTATATCATATAAGATATTATGGAAATATAATTAATTTTTTACCTTTAATATAAAATATATTAGCATTGAGGGAAGTTCATGAATGAGTGTGTGGATCCCACACTAGTAGGACAATCCTAGCTATGAAATTACAACATACTAGTTATTACTAGTTGACTATGGAAATAGATGTAGTTGTATATGTGAAAATGTGTGTAAAGTGCCATAAGCATTCTAATGTGATTCATGATCCATATAAGACCTCAAACCAATGACAAAACCATGTCTATTCTTAATGTGGAGACTCGATCTTGTAGGTAAGATCAATCTTACATCCTCATATGGACATAAACTTATCTTAACTACTTCTGAATATTTGACTAAGTGGGTGGAAGCCATTACTCACTTTATTAACTAGTAAGTATATATACAAGTTCATATTCAACCATCTCATCTACCATTATGGTGTCCCATTTAACATTATATTTGATAATAATAGATCATTTAAAAATAAAGATGCGAAAGCAATTTGTATCCAATACTATATCAAATAAAATTTATCTATCACCTATTACTCATAAGGTAATGGCCAAATTGAGGCTTTTAATGATTTTCAATATTTTTAAGAAGATTTTTAATGATTCTAGTTGTAACTAACACTCGTAGTTGTTTAATGCCCTCTAGGCATACCATACCACATTTTGTACTCCAATAGGAGTTATCCCCTAGTCCCTTGTTTAAGTTACTCAGGCCCTTCATCTTATCATGATTGAGTTGCCTTATTTATAGATTTCACTATATCACATCATTGATGATGAAGACTTCATAGAGTAGACATCTAAATCTGGCCGCAACTGGCCTCAGACCATACTTTAGACTGATTCCTACCAACTATTGCAAATTAATCCTAGAAATCACTGAACATCCCATATTTGCTTGTGCATCATTCATCAAAGCTTTGAATCATGTTGAGACATCCATATTTACAATATCCTATCATATGCAACCATAATCTCCCAAGAGTCATCCCTAATCACCTTGAATAATCACAATATTAATTTTGGCCTATGGACCTATTAAATGGGGCATTACACACATAAATCAAATCTTGCAAATGTTAAAAGGATAATCAGAATTAATTAACAAGTCAAACCAAATTAAATGCCTATTTGAATTATCCATATGTAATTAATGAATAACTAAAAAAGGAAATTCAAAAATTTAAAATATCCTAACCTTTCATCATTGCCTTTATGAATTGTCAAGCTCTTTGAAAATATCCTAAAATATCTATTTTGGAGACCCACACCTATTCATTGAAAATCATAATTACTTGAAAACTATTAACTCTATTGGGGTTATATTTAACTCACCTAGGTTAGGTTTGAACCCATTCCAAGCTTTAACTCAACCCTAACTCACCTTGGGTGAGAGTTAAATCCATTTTATATAAATACAAGGCCATGCCTCTTCATTTATAAGCTTGGATATTATAGATTTATTATGCAAGATTTGTTGCATGAGACTCATATCAATAGTGTTATAATTCCAAAATCTTGAGCTAAAAGACATCAAGCCACAACAAAGCTAATGTTTCCAAGGAGAGAAGGAGCCAATAATATTCATTTTCCAAAGATACTTTGATGCACAAGTCAAGCTAGCCACTCAATAAAGCATTTAAAGTTCCCAAAGAAGGTAAAATATTTCTTATCTTTTATGTTTTATTTATGCTTCCATTTTTATTTTGTTACTAAGCTCTCCCTAAGTTCTAGTCTTGGAGTGTAAGTGTAAGTGTTAGTGTGTTTTCATTGAGTTTTCTTAATTGAACTAACATATAACTAACCTCCCTTCTTATATTCTTATGATCATAAATAACATTCCCGATGGGACATGAAGCATCCCATAAAAGCAAGGAGATGAAAATTCTACTCTTAGTTTTTCTATTGAGTGCTTGAAAATCTTCAAAATTGAGGTTTTAACATTGTTTTTACATATTTTATTTTTTATTCATACACACTTTACACAAAGATTGACATCAGTTCTAATAGAACCAACATTGATCCTTATAAAATTGATGTCAGTCCACCCAAGACTGATATTGACTTATTTGTGTAGAATAGAGAATGATGGGAATGTGTTTAAAAAAAATTTTCTCGAGTCTTCAAGTTTTTGTTTTGTCTCTAAGACCCTGAATGTTGTTTTATTAACCATTTTCCTATAGGATTTAGTGTTATTTATTGGGTTTAAACTCATTGGCTAAAAATATCTTTTGTCAAAATTGTACTATTAGTTTTATATGTTTTGTAGGATCAATGTTGACCCTTATCAACCAACATTGGTTAGCCCTCTATCAATCAACACTAGTTTATATAAGACTGACATCGATCCCTACATGGACCAATGTCAGTATCTATGGCAAGAAAATAGAGAAACCTAAGATCTTATTTCAAAATATTGTTTTTTCATTCATATTTGGGCTTTAAAGTAGGTAAAAAAAATCTAAAAATTATAGGACCTAAGCTAGAAAAGGTTAAAACTTTGGAAGTGGTTAAACATTTCATTTGGTGCCTAACATGAATTTAGCTGTTTTTATGCTTAGTTGTTTATGATTTTTTTTTCAAGTTTTTCAACTAATGCCAAGGGGAAATTTTTCATAAACATTTCACTTTGGTGCATTAAAATAAACACTCACACTTAGATTACATAATCTTAAGATTTCTTTGTTTTATGCTTGTTCATTCAAAGTTGTTTATTTTTGAAAAATGATTGATGCATGTATGCTCTCGCTCCATCCCCTTTAGGGAACTCAGGTGACCAAAAGTGATATTTATTTACATTTGTACCTTGTCTAAAGGCATGAAAATAACATCATTAAGGCTCTCTTAAAATACATATGAATTGGGTGATCCAAATGTGACCTTAAAGTGTTTTAACTAGTCATCTATTTTTATGCAATTTGGCTTGTGAGCAAGAGTTCATAACCTCCTCACGTGTTATCTATGGAAACATTGACCCAGGAATTAATATCCCAGCATCATTTCATCCCCATTACATGGTTGGGTATAAAAATTGAGGTCAAATTATTGGTAAGTTTTCTTGAGAGATTAATCAAACTTCATTAGTAAGATGCTGCCTTAGACCATAGGGGCAACTCAGACATCACACTACACTGAGAAAGTGATGGATATAGTGGTTGTGAAAAGGATAAGACCTTTTAATAAAAATCCAATTGACATATATCTAAATTATGTGATAACCTATTATGTTAAACACACTTAGGACCATCTAGAAATGTGTGAAAAATTAATTTTAGAACATTCCCACTTACCACAGACATATTGTTGATGTAGGGTGAGTAGCCCAAAGTTTCATGTCATCATACAATCCCTTGAGAGAAGGATGGTGTAAAAACCCTACTTATTCATGTAATTTTATTTTTGTATTAACACTTAAAATCCTCTAAAGATCATGTATATAGATGAAATTCAATAGTATTATACAACCTTGTCAATTTTAGGATCTATGACGTTACACTTAGGTGTTTGTGTTATTTTATCCTTTATTACATTGTATTGAGTCTAATCTATCTATTTTTTTGTTAAGCCACATCAATTTTTTTTATACACCACTACTTTGTTTTAGGATGCATTATGCTAACCATTTTTGATCACATACCTTTACCTTAGTCTTTTTACAAATCTTTGTGTGTATGTTATTAGATTATAGCTGGTAATGTTACACTGCCCAATTCATTTTGAGACTTTTTACCTTTGTCTTGAAATAAAACATTAATAACATATTTAGAGTGTGATAACATTGTGAATCTTCTTGATTTATTTTAGAGTCTTGTTTTCCTTATATCAAATGCCATTTTTTTGAAACCAACACCATGTATGACTTTTAGATCTATGCCTAATATTGTTATGTCATTTAATTTTGTCTAGCTTATTTGTTCAAAGAATAATAATTTTCATTATTGTTTGTGACTTTATTTGGGAGAAATACACTATATATCCATGTGATTTTTATTTCATACCTTATGCCAATTGACCAAGTTTATGTCTAAAGTTGAATGCCTAATCTATGCCAAAGTGTTTCAGATTTGTTAGATTAAATATCATACACTTTTGTTTAAAAGTCTAAATTTGTGCCTATTTTGCCAAACATCCTAGCACATGCCTATTTTGAGCCTAGATTTTGGTGCCACATTTGGACAAAAGATCTAGAAAATTTTATTTTCTTAGATTAGACTTGTTTGGGAACACTTTGCACCTAGAGTTTAACATGCTGGTTTTTATTTCATGACTTGAACTTTTGTGTGAGACATTTATCATTAAACATTTTATGTTACATTAATGTATACCATGTTTTATCACAAACCATTTTGGAGATATAACTACATTTCCTTCAACTAAATTATAATATGATTGGACCATTTATCCTTTGGACATTATTTTTATAAATTTTTAGAAATCTAGGCATTTTGTGGAGCTTTCATCATTGATGTGTATATGTCTCATTACACTTGTAACAAAGACATGTACAATATAAGTTATGATAGAATGGATGAAAAATTGACTTTTTTAAAGACCCCTATGGTTAATAAGTGGTTTGTTTGACATATTCTTATCTTCCTTATAATCCTTAATTTGGGAAACAAAACTAAGATCCTCAAGCACAGTATTTGGTGACACCTTCTTTGGGTTGGTTAACATATGATATTTTCCCTCTCAAAGATCATGAAATCTGATCCTCCACCTATACTATTAACCCTCATTCATATTATGTGAATCACCAATATCTATAAAATCCAAAGATTGCCATTCTAAGACCTCATCCTTTAGATTGTGAAAGCAACTAAGTTCCATAATGCCCAACCACTTTTATTCCAAGACATTATCTTTTGGCTCGTGTATGTCACCCAAATTCACAATGCCTTACCATTTCTATCCTAGGACCTTTTCCTTTGGATTTTGAAAGAAACCAGGCTTCAAAATTCCCTACCATTACCATTTTAGGCCATTCTACATAGGGTAACTCATCCCAAAAAAAAAGTTCCAATCACAACTCGATGAGTCATAATTACTATCTCAGGCCATAAACCAAACTTTATTAAGCCTATAATTATCCAACCACCAGCCATTATTCATCTATTTTCAACCATTCCTCAATTTAGAAAACTCATGCCAATCATCTAGCCACAACCAATCCAATCAGTACCTCTCTAACTGAGCCAATCATTCAAAGACCAAGATGTATTCAAAACTAGTATTTTACAAATGATTATAACCCAATTCCAAGAGAACCAACCAATACATGATGTTTTTTTTGATACACCTATTTGTGATGAGTCAGCATATATGAATCACCTT
Organism: Torreya grandis; assembly: GCA_037957365.1. Taxonomy (NCBI): domain Eukaryota; kingdom Viridiplantae; phylum Streptophyta; class Pinopsida; order Cupressales; family Taxaceae; genus Torreya; species Torreya grandis. The sequence goes on along the minus strand of JARHVA010001606.1, from coordinate 233,590 downwards.
TTGATCCTATGCCTCTTATCGAGAAGTCTCACTCTAACAATCTAGTCTTTACTAATTCACTTCTTAATGATTATAACTTCTTTTAAGTAAATCATTACCTCAACCATTATCATATTTTTAAATAACCTCTCTTGAACATCCAATATTTTTGGAGTTATCTCTTGACCTTTCCCCCTTGTGGAGGAGTCTCACTTTGATAAACTAGTCTCTATGGATCCCATTTTGCCATCATGGGCCATTATTTTTACAATACCAAACATTCAAAAAGACATCATTATATCAAAATCCACACTAGATGAATAATAAACATTAAAGTTAGGTTTTATTCTTGAACCAACATTAGATTTATCATTAGAATTAGAATCAATGCTAGTCTCAACATCAAATTTAGAGTCCCTTGAGTCAGAATCAACTTCAGAATCATAATATGTTCATGGTTTTTACAATATTGGTTATACATGCCTCAAAAATAAAATCAAATATATTTATGATACTTCCATATTTTTTTAGGATGATTACTTTAGATCTGATATAAGTTCTCCTAGTATCTTGTATGAGGATTTTGTTTCCTATTCCCATTCCATTACCATTCCACATTCTATTACCACCAACCAACCTAGTCATTATATTGACTTTCCATCTCCCATAAGTATTGATTAGGACTGATAGAATCACACCTTATTGAATTGAATCCATGGAGACATATTATTGTATAATATTAGGGAGTAAATACCACATTCATTCAAAATAATAATAATCTCCTAGAAAAATCTTTCTGAAGGTGCCAAGGGGAAATCAAATTCCAAACTCAACATCTTCTTGTGAAACCTTTTTAGATGCACTAAAAGACAATCAAAGTTGAAAGTCAACATTCCTTAGTAAAACCTTTTCAAAGCTGTTATGGGACAATCAAGACAACTTCATTGGTGAAAACCTCATTAAGGTGCTAATAGCTAAGCACAAAAGTTTTTCACTACTTGATGAATACATTATTAAATATAAAATCAATATAGCTTCCAATCTACAACATAATCATATGGTAGCTACTCTCAAGTCCAAACAAAAATAAAATATAGTGGTCCTATTGAGATCATATTCAAAATTATTTAGCCCCACCACATCCAAATTTATATCAAATAAAGAATAAGCAACATTGTGTGTTCCTAAAAATCTTAATCTGCATTTGTTGCCCAAACTATACATTCCATTATCATCCATATTTACATTTATAAATACAACCTATCAACAAATATTCCCTAGCTTCACCTTCCTTTGTAGAGGGTACAAAGATATCTTGTCTCAACATTTGAAGGAAACAAAATCAATGACCAACGAAGATCAAAACAACATTTTTGGAGTCTAAATCTACAGTAGGTTCTTGACAAAGCATCTATTTAGAAGAGGTGTGGGCTATAAATTTAAATGATTACCTATAATATTTGTATCATATGCTAATCAAGATGCTCATCTCCACACCAATAAGAACAATAGAACCATACCTTAGCCAAAAACATTTACCTTGCCATTTTCATTTTTTCATTTACCATGTTGTTGCTTCATACCCTACCATTTGACTCATAACTTGGGGGGCAACCCTCCTACCATTATAGTCAATCTTTATACCATCATCATCCTAAACAACATGGTATTGTATACTATCTAACCATGCCATCCTTATTACACCAAAGCCTATTTTTATCCATCCTACTCAACCCTCTTTTGATCTTGGTTCATTTGCTTCTTTCCACACCTTACATAAGGGGATTTCAATCTAGTTTCAAAAGTTTTACAATTTTATGTTTAAATGATAGTCTATAAAATTAGTCTGATAGTGGATCTGGCAAGTTATCTTTCATTTATACATAGCTGGTGATATTGTTTATAACTATATATGGGTGAATCATTAGTCCACCTTGTGTTATTAATTATAATTTCCTATGGGAAAATGAGTATCACTGACCTATGCCATTTTTTCCTAATTATAACTGCCTATGGGTAAATTAGGAACAACACCTTTATCATGCATTGTTGCATCACCTTACCATTACTATTTTTTATTTTCCCTTCTATCTACCTTAATTTGGGAATTTGCTGTGACTTAGTGGTTTTCATTACCTTTTGTGTTAGTGAAACTACTATGACATGAGGTCCTAATGGGATTATGTAGGTGGCACTTGATTAATGTTGAGGTTATCCCAACCCCCTTTTTCCATATGCTCTTGTTTTTTTGTGTGCAACCTAAGCCAATGCTCTTTCCATTTGTGAGTGGTATCTTTTCAATCTCTAATGAGTTAAGATACCCCAAAAATTCCAAAAACATTCAAAATTTTTGAAATATAAAAACATTTATCCTATCTAAGCGTAGTTAGTCATCCTTGATTTACCCTACTAGGGAAAATTCATTATTAGGATTCTTTCTTTTGATTTTAATTTTAGGATTTTTATATGTTTGTTTGATTTTAGTACTATGCCTTGAATTAGTCTATATGTGTTCATCAGGGGATTCTTTACACATTATTCTTGAGTCTATCTATATTCATACCTCAACATTGTCATCATGGTTTTTATCATTGGTGTGTTATTTTCAATTATTTATTGGATTGGGAGTCAATCCTTATGCATATTTCAATACATTTATCATGGTGTTCTATCATGAGTGATACTATCATGTGCTATATCAAAAATAATATTGGGAAGTATTACAAATAATGGAGCCATATAAGTTTCTCCTTGGTAACCTTGTAAAATCCTCCCACCCTCTTTAATTAAATCAACCTATTGACCATTCTAGTTATATCAATGCTAACAAGGATAAACATCTCCACATTGGTAGGTAAAATTGAATCATTTCCATTGATCAATTATTATTCATCTATTTCATCACTTGCACATCCTCATATACCTAGTTATTTTTGGATTTTTTAGTCTTTAAACCATCACATATATGTTTTCACCCACTCATCTTTAATCTATACAACCAATTATATCCTTTATTTATGCTTACCAATATGCCCTACTAGGTTACAACCAAAAATCATTTTTTATTCTAGGTCATCTTAATGATTATAACCACCTATGGGATAATCATTATTTTGACTCATACACCCTAACTGGGGCATGTGATTATGTCATTGATTATAACTATCCATCAGTAAAATAGTGTCTCAACCTTTATTACTAATTATACTACCTTTAGGAAAATTATTAAAGTTTAAATCAATACATGTAAGAATTTTCTTGATTGGATTAATCTCACCCATGGTTTAATTCCATTCTTCTTCTTGATTATTTTTCAAGGAACATCCATCAACTATGTGTCAGCCACTCCATCGAGGGGGTATCATTATAGGCTTCCCAAACATTTTTTGTAACTTCTTCTTCAATCATTTCTTCTTTTTGATGTATTTCACTATTTGAGATTACATTACTATGATTAAAACTTGAAACATCTTCCCAAATAGGGTCAAATTGTAGACACCTAAAAATGGCCATAACTGGTCTCAAACTAGACTTCAGACCGATTCCTAAAAACCATTACAAATTAAGACTAGAAATCACTGAGTGCCCCAAATTTACTTGTACATCATTCATCAAAGCTCTAAATCACATTGAGACATACCTAATTATGGTATCATATCATATCCAATAATAACCTCTAATGGATTCATCCCTAATCACCTTGTGACATCACAACAGTCAATTTGGCCTATGGACCTATTAAGTGGAACACTTGCACACATAAATCAAATCTTGGAAATGCTAAAAGGCTAATCAAAATTAATTAATAAACTAAACCAAATTAAATGCCTAGTTAAATTATTCATGTGTAAGTAATGAATAACTAAAAAAGAAAATTCAAAAATTCAAAATATCCTAGCCTATCATCATTACCTTTATGAGTTGTCAAGGTCTTTAAAAATATCCTAAAATATCTATTTTGGAGACCCATGCCTATTCATTGAAAATCATAATTACTTGATAACTATTAACGATAGTGGGTTATATTTGACTTACCTAAGTTAGGTTTGAACATATTCCAAGCTTTAAATCAAACCTAACTCACCTTGGGTGATATTTAAATCCATTTTCTATAAATACAAGGCCATGCCTCTTCATTTATAAGCTTGGATATTGTAAAGTTATTATGCAGGATTTATTTTATGAGATTCATCTCAATAGTGTTATAATGCCAAAATATTGAGCCAAGAAACATTAAGCCACATAAAATTCAATTCTTCAAAGGAGAGAAGGAGATAACAAGCTTCATTTTCCAAAGACTCAGTGATGTACAAGCCGAGTAAGCCACTCAACAAAGAATTTAGAGATCTAGATTTGTTATCTTTTATGTTTTAGTTGTGATTTCATTTATATTTTATTACTAAGATCTCCATAAGTTATAGTCTTGGAGTTTAAGTGTTAGAGTTTTTTTATTGAGTTTTATTACTTGAAATAACATATTACTAACCTCCCTTCTTGGATTCCTATGATCACACATAGTAGTTTCTTTGCAAGAGGTAGACTTACTTGATGGAAAATGCATGGACACCTTAAATAACCTTCAATATTATAAAAAAATATTATGTGTCCAATATAATTAGCACATTAAGTATTGATAATTAAATCTTGGTGACCTTTCATTAAAATAAAATTAGAAGAATGTCAATGTCAAGAAAAAGAAGAAATGAAAGTTCCAACCTAATTGGTTAGGACCTTATGTAGTTATTGCTAACTATGGTTATAAATCATACATGATTACCATGTTAAAAGGAGATGAACTTAATTAACCAATGAACATAATACACCTCAAACATTTTTATGCTTGAGTGACTCGAATTATTGTTTATAAGGATCATTTAAGTAATGCCACATTGTACCTATTTTCTTGTACCATAACTTAGAATTTTTCTAGATAGTCTTTTTATGTAACCCTACCCATAATGTTTGGTCTTGGTTCTAATTCATTTGTACTTTAGGAACGTTCAGTGGCTGATGACAAATTTAATTCCATTGTTATTTTAGAATTAAATGTTTGAATGGTAGTATACGAAAATAATATGACAAGGGTCTTGGTAATTGCATCCTTCATTTGTTGTTATGCTCACTACTTATGATACTAATTATAACTACCTATGGGAAAATTATTATCACTAACCCTCACCATTGTTTCCAAATTATAACTATCTATGGAAAAATTAGGAACAACCCCTTTACCATACATTGTTGCATTACCTTATCATCATTATTTCCATACCTTTCCATTTGACTATACCTAAACTTGTTGGTACTTAGATAGATGGATTTTTTGTAGGTATAATTATAGTTATTTGAGGTCCCTATGGGACCATGTAGGCAATGCTCAATTTATGTTGAGTTCAGCTAAGTCACCCCTTTGTCACACTCTCACCATTTTGTGATCATTTTAAAGCTATACACTCTCACCATTTTGGTAGTTAGGTCATGTTGTATCCCAAAATTCTCTATTGATTTGAGATAATTAAAACATTAAAACATTTCCATAGATTTCACCTTTATAGGTGGAACTATATTGACCTGAGGTCTATTTGGACTATGTAGGCAATAATTAATATTTTTTGTGGTTCGACCACCCTTGTTTGAAAACTCGCACCATTTTATGAGAAATTTAAGTTTGAATGATATTGTTATTTTTTTATTTGGAACATTTTTATCTCTTAATTCTCCATTGAGTTGAGATGCCTAAAAAATTCCAAAAAAAATTGAAATAGTTTTGAAAACCCCTAAACATTTGAAAAGACATAGGAAAACCCAAAAAATAACAAAATCATGAAAATTGCCTTAGAATTTCCATGAAAGATACAAATCCATCAATTTTTTTTAGGATGGATTGTCTTACCTATTAAAATTCATTTTTAGACCACCTTGGCCTTTTTCCTCCCATTTCTAGGAGAACTACATCATCCTGAGGTCTACAAAGACTATGTACGCAACATTTGGATACATGGGGTATCTTGGGTTAGTTCGACCACCATCATTCCTTTGCAACCACTTATTTACCTTAAAGATTTTGGGAATTCTAACTATTTCATAAGTAACCACTTATACTTTAATTTCCCCATACTTATTGGCCTTAGTTTATGCTCTCACCATTTTCTGAGTTGATGTTGTGATCATTGTGCATTTAAATTTGATTCACTAATGACCACTTGGATTTTCTTATGACCCATCTATTTTGTGAGTAATTTTTGTTTGATATTATCTCACCATTTTTTAAGAAACCTCATCTAATACACTCACCATTTTTTGAGCTCATTCTCATTCCAAGACATAGATGCAATAAACACTATGAATTATAAATTCAGTTCATTAGTGGATACTCATCTCTTGACTTTTAGTATGGTTTGAGACTAAACCATGATCTTAAACTTGTATGATTTATTTGTGTTGACAATTTAATGATTGTCAACATCATCCCCCTATTTTAATATGCACTCACCATTTTTTGAGATCATTCCAAGTTTACTCTAGAAGAAAATCATGTCTTTTTATCATCATTTTTTTCTATCCCATATCTTTGGATAACTACATTTGGCCTGAAGTTCATGTTGGACCTCATGTACATAAAACTATGTAGGTAGTGTCCACTTTCCTAGTGCATTTGTATTCAACTTGGATACCCCTTACTTATCTTCTATTCCCCCTATTTTTTTTTTTTTTTGTTGTCTCTTATAGTTAGGGGAAATGTTTGTCATCTTGTGTGTATTGTTGCTCCCTATATCCTAGGGGTAACTATTTTTTGTTGTACCCTTTGTCATTGTCTCTCTATAACCCAAGGGAAACCTTGTGTTAGTAATTCTTATGTTGTTTTACTTTGTCATTGCTACCTAGCCTAGGGGTCACCCTGTCACCAATAGTAACACCTCTATTACACATGCATAAATAATTTGTATTTTGTCTATTATTAATATTGTGACTAACCATTATTTGTATATTACCATTTGTTTAGCTTAGTTTGTTTGTTTGTTCTGGTGTGTTTATAATAGTTCATTTATTTAAGTTTTATTTGTTTTGGTTTATTCATTTTGTTCCTTTATTTAATTAATTTATTTTATTTATAGCCCTATTTGTTTGTTTGTTTTATATGTCTTTATTTGTTATATTTGTTATGTCTTGTTTATATTTTTTGTTTTATTTGTATTGTTGGTTTTTTTAATTTCATTATTATTTTTTTGTTTATTTTTATTTTCAATTTTGTCTTTTTTATCCTTTTTTGGTTGTTGTGGGGCTATTAGATTTTGTTTACACTTAAGTCTTGATTATCTATATCATGTACATAGGTTGTGAATGTTTGTATTTAGTCTTACACTTGGTTTATTTGTTTTATATTTAAACTTGGGATTTTATTATTCATATCTTATTCCTTGGTTTTTTATATTTACATTTAAACTAATTTTTCCATGCTTAGGGTATACATTGTAATTATAGTTGGTCATAACTATGATTCATACTATCACAAACTTTAACAAAAACCAAGCATAAAGAGACTATATGATCAATGTAATGGTAGTATTCCTATGAGATACAAACCAACTAACCACCCAAACACATGCATCAATCCAATGAGTAATAAATAGAGTAAAAATTATTTATTATGTGTTTATATAAACATTAATCTTGAAATAAACATACATATGAGTCATAAAACATCAGTAGATAACTAACAAAATAAAATATCATAAACATGGCATAATAAATAAATGAAATATTATACATAAGCATAAACATCATTAATGATAATCATCTATAATATTAATCAATTCTAAACATGAGATAAACTAGATAATAACATAACATCATACATATATATATAACTAAATTTCAATGTATCTCAAATGTCATATACATAAAATATATATACATATCATAATGGTTTCTTAAAATACATCACTATGTTAATACAAAAAGTACAATGACATGCCAAATCTATGCCCAAATTTCAAGATGTTTGTGATCTACTCTGGCTATGCATGTCCATAGGACCTGTTGTTGTTGGTGGCCCTAGTGAACTTGGTCATGGTGCTCATGGATAATGGATAGACTAACATAAAGCACTTATGACATGGGTCTTGATCCAAGACTGAACGGATCTACTAATTTCTCTCTTTGCATCCCAAACCTTAAAAGATGTAACTTCTTGGTCCCTAGGAACTATCATCTCATAAGATCATGGTAATATGAGGCCTTGCCCTTAGATATAAGGATCTAAAGTATAATTTTTGAAAATATGTCCTATTTAATGCTTCTATGAGCCTTTTCTCACTCTTGCATAAGCCTATCAACATCGACCAATGCTTGATATTTATCACTAATGGCCTAGTCCTTCTTTACATTGAGATGGCCCTATACCTATACCATCATGTCAATATCAGCCTTCATATGGGTAGTATACAAATGAAGAATATTAATATCATCATCATTCATGTCAAATGTAATCTAAAAATTAGAGTCCTACTTCTCTAGGTTAATAATCTCCCCCACCCAGGTGGTGATCTCCTCCTTCAACATGCTTGCATCCCTACCTACTATAGTTGTGCCAAAAGGCCCTACCTAGCATAGATCCACCTAATAAAATATAAAACCTATTATTATAGATTTAAAAACCATAATATATAGGTCATAATCACCACCATCATCCCCATCACCATCTACCCCATCATCTCCTCCATCAAAGCCATCATCATCATTGTCATCACCTTCCTCACCTGTACTATACTTCTAAGTTCTACCACTACTAATCAATTTCTTGGTCTACATATCATTATTATTCATAGGTATGTATTCCCTACCTACCCTATAAATTTAAACCTCAAAGGTAACACCTATACCCAAAAATTAATATATACATGAAGTGAACCTTGCATCTATCACTCCTTCATAAGCCCAAGCAACTCATGGAACATTGAGGTAACTCATAGTGGCTACACCCCTTTGTATGACAAGAGTGTATTATATGATCTCTAACTTGATGTGAGAAATCCATTTGTGCCTTTTAGGCACAATTTGTGTGAAACCAAATTGCTAAAGTACTTGATTAGGGAGATACTCCTAAAAATGTGAGAGTTTCTACCAATAATAAAGCATCTAGTAGTCATGTAAGCCATGCACCATTCATATTTAAACCACTTAAATTGATAATAAATGTATTAATTATAGATGAAAAATTATGGGGTGAGATCATTGAACATGTAATGATATAAATATATCTCCCCCTTGTGCCCATGCCTATCTACTCCTATATATGCCCAACCATATGATAGTATCTCCTCCAGGTCTCTCACCCATTATTACCCCATTGACTAATTGATAATGATGTGATCACAAACCTAGACCATTAATAAAGTTTATTCCCTTATTTTTTGTCCACAAAGATAATATATCATGTGCATATCTCTATAAATTTGAACTTGGAAGCTGGACCCCATGTAAAATATGTATACTCATCCAACATGCTACACACTACACCTCCAAGGCCCATGTGAAAATAATAGCCAATATTGTTAGGAAACAAGATGATGTTGATAATATCCAAGAGAACCATGACCTTCATGTTAACAATATCTATGGGTGAAGGATCTCTATTAAGTAGATTGTCAAGACAAATGTTTAGATATGTCTCAATTAGGTCTATCCCTACATTCCCCTAAAACCTGGGGATGCCATGGTAGTTGAGTAAATCATTTATTATGGCCTAATAATGTGATATAGGTGTCCATAATATCATCTATCCATGTATTAGTAACTTTAGGATACACTAGTTATCCTTGAGTGTCATTGTCACCTCTCTAATAGGCAGATGGAACATGGAAGTCTTGCTATGCCATCACTCAAATAACACACTCAAGTATGATATATTTGATTAGATGACCATAATTTTAACCACATTATGTAGACTCAAATCCTATAATAATCCAACCATCCCATCCCTCCATATCTCAATGGTATGTAAGTAGTGGGAATGTCACTTCTAGCACATCAAGACAACTAGTCACTCTTGTAACCATAAAAAGTTACCATCAACCTAAATATATTATGTTACTTGATCTTAATCCTAGCATACTACATATAATTAACCCTATCCTAGATGTTGGACCAATTTTTGGTCCCTAAAGTAGTTATTTTTGACATCCAGGGTGAAGTCACTATTTTCAAAGATGGTGAAGTCATCATTTACCTTTTAAAGCAAAACTGCCATTTTCAATTTCACAAAAATGGTGAATTTGCCTAAAAATAGGTGGAATCACCATTTTGATGATTTCCACCCATTTTTGGTGATTATATCATTTTTAGGAATGGGGACTTCATATGGATTCATTATTTTCCTTAGTGAAGATGTTGTTTGGCCTAAAACACAAATGGTGATATCATCATTTTTTGACCTACACCTATAAATAAATGTATGAAAAAGATCATTAATGACTAAATTTAAGATACTCATAGGTTTTACATCATGTGGTGGATATATATGATCCCTCAGTCTAAAATGTGTCATCTAGCTCTTCTATGGGCCATATTACTCAACTAATCTATGTAGAAAACTAGAGTTCATAAATGCAAATAACTAGGGTAAAAATGATTGTTTTCACCCCAAGGGTGAACATATAGCTTGGAGATTTTAATTTTTACCCCCCAAATCCTATAGTTCATTCTTCACACTCTAGGAAGTGTATTTTTCACATTTGTGGTATATTATACATGTCATTTGATCCTACGTGCCTTATTTTTTGACCATGTTATAACTAGACCATCTTTTTGGTCATTTTTAAGACCTACTTAATAACATTATTTTCCTAACTTTACCCTATATTTTTTTAAACATGCATGTTTGGAATCACACTTAGGCTAGAAATATGTTGTTACTCTTTACCAGCTAATCATAAATTTTTTTTACATGTTTGTTTTGCATTAGCTCCCCTTTCCAATTTTTCTAGGTGTGGTAAATTCTTTTTCAATTGATAAACACTATATTATACCTTTATAGGGAAAAATCATTTTAAATAAAGTGATTTAAACATGTGAATGATTATAAATGCCTTTGGGAAAACCATTATTTTTTGACCAATTGAATCATTGTAACTCCCTTTGGGCAAATCATTTTTTTTGCATCCCATGCTAATGATTATAATTTCCTTTGGGAAAATAATTATTTTTTCCACTCCACCTGACCTATTGAGGAAAATACATGTGTTACTAATTATAACCACCATTGGGCAAATTAGTGTCTCACATTCCATTATCTATTATAACCACCATTGGGAAAATCAGTATCCATCCCTTTTCTCTACATGGGCAAACATCAACGCCACTAATTGTAACCACCTTTGGTAAGATTAGTGTCCCACTCTTATTTACTAATTATAAATATCTTTGGGTAAATTAATGACTCCATAACCATTATTGATTATAACCACCTTTGGTTAAATTAATAGTTCTACCCCTATTATCATTTAGATCATGTTATTTTATTTATTTCAAGGAAGCATTCAATGACTCTATTTTGTTACCCATTCCATCAAGGGGACATCAAGGGATAATTGAACACCCTTTAGGGCATGAACCACTCATTTTAATATATTTTTAATTATTTTAAAATATATTATTGTGACTTTGTCTTTTAATGCTTTCTCAAATAGGGACAAACTATAAACACTCAACTTTGGTTATTTTCATGCCTAAACTAGGATTCAATTCAATTTATAGCATACAACATAATTTAATCCCATAAATCACCTAAATGTCCAAATTTTACTATATTAGCATTTTTATTACTCAAAAATCTAATGAGTCTTTCTTATTTTGGGTATTACCCTTTATGCACCAATAACCTAGTTTAGTTTCAACCTTAGTCAAATTACGACCTAGTAATTTAACATTCTTAGCCTATCAAGCTATTAATTCAAAACATTTAAAATAAAGTGATTTATTAATTCCTAATTATTTCAAAAAGGTGAGTCATAACCTAAAAAATATCTAAAGTGAGTTATCATAGCTCATAAATATCTAAAACTAAGGTGTCAAGACTTCACAAGTGCTTTGCCCCAACCCAAGGTTAGCCTAACTCAAACTAGTTCATTTTAGACTCAACTAAAGATAGAATTTAACCTAACCTCCCAAAGTTTAGATTTATCTATTATATCTATATATACAAGTGCCAAAATTTTTTTGTGTGTAAGGTTATTCTACATGAATGCCTTCAAGAAGACATTGACATTAGTGTTATAATGCTCTATTTATGCCAAACTTCACACCAAGCCAAGACAATAGAAAATCAAAGCCACAAGTGACCATTGGAGAAGTGATACCAACATGGAGAAGCATTTATAAGAGTATTTAATGTCATATACCAAGTAGGAATATCATTATTCCAACAAGTGGACATCAATTTTGACAAAGGAGGTAAAATTCTTGTGTGTTTTTATCTCTATTTTTTTATCTTTTTCATTATGTTATGCTCCCCCTAGTTCTTAGACAAGAGTGTTTAGTTATATTATTTTTTTATGAATGTATTTTTATTATCTTCACTAATAAGTAACTAATCAACATTTGTGTTCTCTGCAAAATCTCAAGATGCACTTTTATCCTCAAGTAAATGGATAAGCTAAAGCATCAAATAAGGTATTGGGTAAAATGCTAACAAATATTTGTAATGTTCAAAGGGATGATATGGGAGATCACATTCATATAGTTATTTGGGTATACAAAAAAAATTAAAATCACACAAATTGTTTTAATCCCTTCTAGCTTGTTTATGGTCTTGAAGTAGTAATGCCTATGGAGTACATAGTTTTGAGCTTGTGCATTACAATGATTATGAGGCTAGGTGATCATGAATCTCTAAATCAAAGGTAATTATAATTTATTAAGATGTATTAAATTCATAAAATGATATTATGGACATATTAGATACATAACTAAAATCAAAATTCATGGCATGATCATAACTTGTGATCTAAATAATTTTACCCAGAACAAGAAATATTGTTATATGATAGTAGGTTTAGAGCATTTCTAATAAAACTATGCATTAGATGAAAAGGACCCTATGATATACATGAAGTTTAAAAATAATTTAATATTGTGTTAAAATATATACAAGGAACCATACTACCAAGATGCATAAATGGATGTAAGCTTAAGCTTTACCACCTTTAATCTCTATCATTTTGTTGATGATATGACTAGGTGTTGAGTGGCACCATGTAGTTAGGATTTTTTTTAATGTTCTTTTTTTTTTGTGTGTGATTTTTTTCTTAGGATAGTATATTTTTGAAATGAGATTTTTGCATCATAACACATTCAAACAAATGAAAATTAGTTATAATCACAATGTGCAATTGGCTTCTAACTACTAAAGTTCATGAAATATGTTTGGGAAGGTAGTGGTGACAAGATAGGTATGGAAAAAGGACAAATAATGGTTGTTAAAAACTATTAAATGCATGACATTTTAAGAGATTGAATCTTTCTCAAGGAAAATTGAGTGATAAATGGACAACTAGAGTCCTAAAATAAATATGGAAGATGGAAGGATATCATGTCACATCAAGTAACCATCAAGAGATAAATCAAGAGCATTGATCTAAAAAGGGTCGCATTCACATCAAGAAAGTATCAATTCATATTAATTTTGGAGAAAAACTCATGTGAACCTAATTAGTTACATTTAAAATAGTTGGCTACATGGAATTGGGCACCAAAATCTATAAAAATAAGGATATAAACAACACTAAGACATTACACACTCTATTCAACAAGAAAATTTTGGATCTACCTTAAAAATACCTCACTACACATATATTTGATACCAGAGTCTAAATCATCAAAGTAAGTGTTCATCTCAAGCTATAACAACAACCATGGATCAATCCCTATTGTTCATCCCTCTAATAGATGTACAAAAAGGAGATATGGGGATTGGATTGTGTTTATAGTAGAATAAATATAATGACCTAGATCCTTTCAACTTTGTTGATCAAACATAATCTACCATGTTTTCTCTTGGACCATAATAAGTTGCACAAGCTAGAGCTCTAGTGATCCCACATCCACTATGAAGTTCAGCCACAATGAGGTTGATTAGACTTCCTAAATTTTGGAAACTTAATGAGGTAATTCTCATTATTTTAATTTTATATAATCAAGGGGATATCCATTTGTCCCAAGATATTATAATATATATCAATGATCAAGCTATGGCAAGAGCCACAAGCCTCCCCAATCATGGGAAATCACTCCTCATATACAAATCTAATGTACCACGAATACATTTAGATGTTGAGGAGAAGTATACCATAAAATTAGGTAAGGAATATTTATTGATTCAATAGAGGATGATTCAGTGCACATTTTGGTTTAATACATCATAAAAATCTTTTGGTAGACTACCAAATAAGTAATAAAGGGGGTAATTGATATTACATATTACATGATATGTATATAGGAGGACTTTAATTATCTTGATATTTTAGTATCATATCTCATCACCAATATTAATAAGGTAATTTTAGGTGTTTTTCAAACATTTTAATATCAATTTTTGGTCTTACTATTGTGTTTTATGCATTGGAAATATCCACTAGGACCAGTCAATATTACTATGGATTTTTGGCCTACCATTACCCTTAAAAACATCACATAGACTAAAATATGGTATTACTATGAATAATTAGGGAATTTTAAAACATGGTGGGGGGAGTCCTTAGCATTTATTATAATTCACCCAAGAATCCCACAAGATGTCATGTAATATTTGGGATAACATACAACAGTTACAAAGCTACATAATGAAATTTAAATCAAATTTAATGAGTTCACAATTATAAATATAAATCCAATGCATTATTCATTAAAATGGGAGAATAAAAATATAAAGTATGGAGGCATAAAAATTTATCTATGAGTAAGGTTCCACCTCTTCGATCTATTCCTCCACAAGGGCAATAACTAGCATCAGAGTAATCACAAGCACAAGTGTGGCCATAGGTAACACCATAAGATTCAACAACCCAATAATAAAAATAGAAAGTAAAAATGAAGGTAAATACATAATGAAACTCACTTCCCCTACCCAAGAAATTAATATGGAAAAAAAAGTCCTAGTTAGATAATCTGCATGTTATAAGCATAGTGGCTCAGTGTGACTTACCAAAAATGGGTGTGGAAGAACATGAAGTATTGAAGACCATGTTTGAGGACATTGATAGTGAAGTATATGAAAAGGATGAGGAAAAATATTTTTTCTTTTTGAGAATAGTACACACTTATCAAGTGCAAAATCAAGTAAGGTAGGATCTCTGGGTTGACATCACACAGCCCTACTTCCATCATTATTGACATTGTAGGACAAGAAACAACATGACTCAAATTGTTAACTGAGATATTTAACATATATCTAATTAAGGTATATTTGGATGTGCAAAAACAAGATAAATAATCACAATAAAGTCCATTACCAATTCTAAAGTGAAATCCAAGGATTTATTTTTTGAAAAAAATAGTACAACATGTTAGAGAAAGAATGGTGTTTTTTGGTAAAATAATAGAAGGGACTAGTGCACAAGAAACATAAGCTTCATAGGTATGACCACAGATCAAAGTTGTGAAGAGAGTCAAGGAGACTCTAGCTCCCCCACCATTATTAAGGAAAAATATTTTTTTTCTAAGAGGTACTTTGATTATAATCAACCTCCTTAGAAGAAACTCAAATAGTTATCAAGGTTCAATGTACCAAAGGAAATGGAGAAGACTATAGAAACAATTTTACCTCAGGCTAATCCATAAGAAGTTATGTAAAAATATTAATATATAGAAGAGAAGTAGAAGAGGGTTGAAAATAAAAGAAGAAATTAGGAGAAAAATAAAAATAAATAAGAAGCTAAGTAACAAGTAGCTACACAAGCAGACGCGGGGGGAAGGGGAGCGCGAACACAGCTGTGGCCACGCTGGAACCCTTTCCCTATAGCTTCTTCCTTGCTCGTTGATGACTAGATCTCTACCAAGTTTGGTAGGATCCTTGGTGCTGGGGTGTGGCGCTTAAAGTCCTATTTTTTATTGCGCGGTGTTTTTTTACCCCAGTTTTCCGTTTAGCGGCCACTATGCTGACCATTACCCTGTTCTGAGTGGATCGATGTTTTTGTAGAGAGATTTTGAATGCCATGGTGGCAATTCCTCTGGGTAAAGGGGATGATCTTTTTAGACTTCAGGGTTGAAGGGTTGGGCAGTGGTGGCGATGGGCTCGGGGGCTGGTTTTATGGGGGGAAACCCCAGCAGGAGAGCCACACAAAGTGATATTTCATGGCCGTTGTTCTGATCCAAGCCCTAACCCATGCGGCCACCTTATTCACTTTCATATCCTATCTACTAGGGTTGTTTCTCATTTAGAGGTGCTTCCAGACATTGGGGATTTCTTCGATGATTCGATTGCCATGGTGGCGTAACCTTTGTAGAGGGGGAGTTTGGGCAGATGATCAGGTGGACGGATTGGGCGTTGGTGGTACTAATTTTGGGGCTTGCTTCATTGTTTATGTTGTTGTTTTTGTGGGTAGCACATTTTTTGGGTTTGATGGATCGAACCTAGGTTTGGCCGTCATTATTGTTGGATCTGACGGTGTCTTCTTCTTTCTTGGTGACAGAGAAACCTAAGGTATTCTGTGGTTTTTTTGTCATGATTAATGCTTATTGCTTTTAATATATCTTTTTAGCATGGGTTCAAGTTGTTTAACCTGGTTTTGTTGAGGTTTTAAGTCCTTGTGAAACCTGGTTTTGTTACTATTTTTTAGTGGGTTTGCCTTCCTTGGCGGTTTGTAGTGTTTTATCTTTCTTGATCTGTATAGGGTTTTGGGGCCCCTTCAAAACCTATTTTTACCTTAATCTAAAACAAGTAGCTACACAAGAAGAACAATGTTGGAAACAAGAAGATGTGAAATAATAATAATAGGATGAATAAGTAGAGGCTATGCGGAAGAATGTCAAATAATCATATGTTATGCACAAGTAGGTTGAAGAAGTAGAGGCTACTAATAAATAGTTAAAGGAAGTCAAGGCTATGAAGAGGAAAGTTAAGAAAGAATAAGCCCATAAGAAACAAGCTAAGGAAGTAAAGGCTCATAAAAATAAAGTTGAAGAAGTGGAGGTAAATAAAAAATAGTGAGAGGAAATAAACAAGAAAAAACAAGAAGAAAAATCTACATAATGGAAGAGAGAGGGGGTATAACAAAGGCAAAGAAATAACAAATTAAGCAAGTAGCTAATGAGAAAAAAACTCTAGAAAAATCCAAGCCTAAGGTTGAGTCTAAAGTTGAGACTGATGCAAATGCTAAAGCCAAATATAA
Source organism: Torreya grandis (assembly GCA_037957365.1). Taxonomy (NCBI): domain Eukaryota; kingdom Viridiplantae; phylum Streptophyta; class Pinopsida; order Cupressales; family Taxaceae; genus Torreya; species Torreya grandis. Next base: position 216,227 of record JARHVA010001606.1, on the reverse strand, counting down.
ATCTAAATCTGAGGAATAAGCCAAAGCTCAAGATGAGGAGATGTTAAATCTAAGGATGAAGCTAAATATAAAAATAAAAAAGAAAATAAATAAGTGAAGTTTTTAACACATCATATGTTTGGAACATAATTAAATGTGCATGAGCCCTCATAGACAAATCCTCAAATTACTAGTCAATGGCTTTGAGATGTTCCAAAAACATCCACATGATGGATGAATTTTAGTCATCCTTTGGCAAAATTCACATTGGCTCCATTTTTAACTCCTATCACATCTATAGATCTTGCCACTACTGCTTTAAAAACAACTTTGGATGTGTCATAGATGCCATTGTTAAACCAAATTCAAGGTGCATCTATGTTCAAAGAGTCAATTTCATAAAATACATCAGACTTGGAAAATGAAGTGTTGAGGCTACATGATGAAAATGCAGACCTAGCTCATTAACTAGAAAATGCAATCTAATTAATATATTCTACTTTCCCCACTTTAGTTATGTAGGTGCTATGTGATCAGGGAATGTTTTTATAAAAATAACTCATGGCCATGTTGATGCAATTTACTAATTATTGGTTGGTTATGCAATGCTTATAAACACTAAACACACATGGGTAGGCCCTAAAGACAAAAATAGAGGTAATTTGTGAGTTATTGGAAGAATATGAGTAGGTTTTATAGACCACTATGCATTGGGCCAAACAAATAAGCCAAATAATGCTCAATTGGAGGCAATACCTCAATCAATATTTGGCTAATGTGAAACCTAAGTTCATATTAACTAATAAATCCAAAGTGGTGTTAGATGATCAAATAGATATTAGAAATACAATGAGCACTAAAATCAAGTAAATAATAGATGTCAGGGATAATACATGCAAAAACTCTAAAGATGGCATAGTGAGACAATGTCCAACACATTCATAGGCATTCAATCTTAAAGGGTTATATACCAATTAGATGAGCTGGTGTTGGATATTCATCTCAAAATATCAAATGTAAAATCACCAATATCTATTGTGAAAGATGATGATATGAAAAATTTGATGCTAGTCAAAAATCCACTACACATCTTGATTTTCATGATGTGCAAGGCCTTGATAGATTAGAAGATGTTAAAGTAAGATATTTCATAGATTGATATTTTCATTGCTCAATTGGTCAATGTACCTCAATTCATTCCACCAAAATAAATCCATTAAATGCTTTAGAAGAGGAAGGCAGTTTCATAGACTCAATCAAACAACTAACAACATCAAACTCCTCCAACACACCCTATGCACCTATTAGATCCAATCACAGTCCAGGTAGAATTATTAATTCAATATCTTTCACCTCAGCCACTCTAAAGCACACCACCACCTTCTCAATAGGAACTACACACTTCAATTTTGTAGATTGCATAGTTTATTTACAAAGTATAAGATATACTTAAACATTATAAGTGGCGCTAGATTGGTTGAAAACTTGTAAAATGAAACCATCTAGTTATACTGAAGACTTGAAAGGATGGTATGCTAGTATATTACTTAGTTTAAACCTGGAAAGAGTGGCTAACTAGTGCATAATGGGTGAAAATTGATAAATGACACCTAGAGTGATAACTAAAACTAGTGTTTATGACTCATCCAAATTTAAAGATTATTTCAAGATGAAACTTTGTCTTGGGATGAAATAACAAATTAAGTCTAAGAAAGTGTTAGGTATAGATCAAGGTCATCAAAACCATGAAGTATAATTGGCTAGAAACATTAAAAAGTATATGAATTTGTCTTTTGTATAGTCTTTCAGATGTATTTGATCTTTTAAGCTTAAGCATTAGTTGAATAATGTGAAGAGTATTTCCTTTTGAGTATATTGAAAGACTAGAATGTAAAGAGACATAAATCTAGAATGTTCTATATATAGCACTCATATGTAATGAAATATGGTTCTGATGTGTGATAAATATTAATAGAATAGTCCTAATACGGTTTTTCTAATTATATTTTATCATTTTAGTATGCATAGTGATTAGTCTATTTTACTTTAACATCTATTATTTATTTTGCATATGTTGCTTTCTCTATGATTGTTGTTTCTCTGATTATTATTTTCATAAGTACATATGTGTTTTCAAGTAATAATATGGAATTATGAAGTATATGCCATGTTTATCTTAGTTCCTATACTACATAAGCTATCCCTATAATTAACATGTTTTTGAGTCTTCCATGAACCTTTGATAACATTGATGTGGTACCACTAAAAGAGGAAAATGGTTGAGTGACAAATTTAGAAAATTAAAGAGTTGGTGTATCCACTTGAGGAATGAAAATGGCCCCATGGGAGTATGTATGACTACATATCTAGAAAATTGAGCTCCCTTTGATGACGTGGTATAAATTATAGTTGTATGCATGATTGATGTTGATATTTATACTACGTGTGTTTTCTCAAATTCCTTATTAATAATATCAAAATTAAGTAGGGCAATATTGAATATTTTAATGGTTTTAGCCATCAACCTTGTGTGTTCTACCTTTGAACTCATAAATTCAGATCCAAGGGCTTCAACTTTTGTCACTCTATCCTTATAAAAATAAATCAGTTATAAGATCTCATCATTAGTCTTATATATAGTTCCATAAACTTCCTCCTTGAAACTATCTATATTTATTTTAAGGAGTGTCTCAAAATTTTCCGTGTTGACTAGTTTTCTAGTAGATACCACATCAATGACCTTCATTTCTCTCAAACTTTCTAAGGCCCCATTTTAATGTCTTAAAAAATTCCTATAAATGCCTGTATCTTTGTATTCCATCTAAAGTAACCATGTGTTTTATAAATTACATAATAGAGGGCCCATATAACATATTGGTTGGACATCAAGTTTAGGTGATTGATTGCATTACTTCTAGCACATTGAACTAAAAGGGTAAAACTTTTCTCAAACTCTTTTAACTAGTTCCAAATTTTAATCACCCTTGTCTTCTTAATCTAACTTTATCTCATGGAGGCACAAACATTATTCAAAATGTTATACATCCTAGTGGTTTTAATCTATATACTATCTATAATATCCCTAAGGGAATTATAATCTATTTTTGTAGTAGTTTATAATGTGCCTCCTCCTTTATCTTGTACATTTATTTTCCAACTAAATCTACAAAATAACATAAATCCTCTATATAGTTTTATAGATCATTAGTATTCTTTTTGGCCTTTTTAGCTAAGGGAAACATATTTTCTCTTTGTTCAAACTCTATTTCTTCCCTTATTTTTTAATTCACCACCTTCCTCTTATTCACCTTATGTATTTTGACACTCTACCTATAAAAAAAAGTGGAGAATATAGGTATATTAGTGATGACCAAATTATGTCTCTCATCTCTTCGTCTTTATATGTTTTTAACCCATTGGGGAGAAATAAATTCCCATTCTTCTTCTAGTTGAATTGTGTCTTCAGAGGTAGAGGGTGGATTGATCATTAAAGGGGCATTTATTTATATATGTGATAATGAAACACTTATTTGAATTGGGAATTATAGGGGTGGATAAGTAATTCTATACCATGGTGATGCTTCCCTTTGTGAGGTGATTTTAACCACATATTTAGCCAAGCTTAGAGTTTTTACAAATATCATTATGGTTTATTGTACTAGTGTATATTATGTCAATGGTATTTCTAATTGATATAAATAATTTGGATGGGCTAGAAACCATTTAGGATAAAAAATGGAAATAGAAACCAAATTCATAATAGACTCTTTTCTTTGAAGCCTTTATATGTGTGGATGTTGAAAGAATATAAGAATCACCTAAACTAGAAAATCATGGTACTAAAATGGATAGAAGAAAATATATAGCCAAAGTATATACAAAATTAATAAAAGAAATAATAAAATAAACTACCTTATTAATGTTTGTCTTTCCTCTTCAATTAGGATCTACTAGTCTAATGCCCTAGCTATAGTTTCTTCTTCATGTAAACTTCCCATGCTCATTACTTTGGCATTTTACAATTATAACTCCTTGTTTACTTATTATTGGGATCCCTTATCACTTAACCTTGGTTTTAGTCCCATAATTGATTCTATAGTATCTTAATCCTCATCAATAGGATATTCCACTAAAGATATTGCATGTACTTGATCCTCCTCCTATGCTTCCTCTTCAAGGGACCCTCTAGGAGTTGAAATACATGATGATGATATTTCCTCTAGTTGTTAGACATTGAAGGAGGTAAGGAGGACTCTGTATTTTCTTTGGTAGGTGACTATGGAGGGAATTTTAGGTGAGGGAGATGATAAAACAAATTAATGATCTATAGTAGTAGGGAATAATACTATAGGTGGTGGTGAAGGAATGAAGAGTGTAGACATAGTGGTGGAGTGAAGGATGGATAGAGATGGACATTGTTGAGGTGTTTGATGGGATGGAGGAGTGGATGGGAGAGATGATAAAGAAACTTATAAAAACTTTAGGAGACTGACTTGTGTAGGTGTTTTAAGTTAAGGAAGAGGTGCTGTAGAGAAGTTGGTTATTTTCCCATCTAGAGGAGTTGCAATCCTCTTCACTATAATAGTTGTGCTTAAAATGGTGGTAATAAGTGAATGTGTGGAGTATATATAAGGACAAGGGAGACCTCTGAGAATTTAATTTTTCATATGGAGGTTCTCCTATCTTTGACTATTGGACTCTCCCTCTGATAAATTGATTTCTTATATTGTAGGAGAGGGAGGTTAGTATTATCATGTTGGGTCATGTGGCTATGTTAGATGCCACTAATGATTAAAAAATATTTTTGCCTACTCCAACATCTCATTTTCATAATCTTTGGTAATTTCAAAATCATATTAAATTGCCTAGGAAACTATCATAGACACTTGATTTTCTATCATATGGGTCCACAACTCTAATTTATCTGATGTATTTAGAAAAATAACATTATACTCATAATATCAGTGACCTTATGTAATTGTTACCAAATTATTCTCCTTAAGATATTGAAGATATTTCTTGAATTTTACTTTAGGGTCCCATTCTTGAATAGGGGCACCTTTAAATTATAATGGGATTTGATTTTCCTTACCTAGTTGAAGTGTGCCCTCAAAATGACTTAGAGTTGCCTAATGATTATAGAGGTTTATAATACTAGGCCTAATGTTTGATGCAAAGTTATTCATCTATATTGTTTTATAGTTGGTGTGCCACCTATTTCTATTCAAGCTTCTCTATAACATGGCATGGTAAAAATGGAGGGGATGCCTTTGTTCCTTCAAGTTAGATTATGGTACAATCTAGGTAGTACCAGTAATCCCCCATTTTGTAAATGCTTATTTCCATATTATTAGATATTATAGGCATCTGAGTGCCATAAATGGCTTGGTAAACCTTATGATAGATTTCCTCACAAATCCATGTAATATCATTCTTGTACCTATAGACTAATAAAAAAGATTAATCTTCATAGATTATGTTATCAATAGATTATACTAATGGCTGCCATAATTAACCATAGTCTCTTTGGACCATCCCAATGATTGCATCTAATATATATGAAATCATATAAAAGCTTTCATCTATAAACATTTATTCATTTTTGTATATTTGGGCCTTCAATATGACACTAATTATCTCTCTGAGGGCCACAATTTTATCATAAGTTAGGAGAATGTCTAATAATGAGACCCATTCCACCTATATATAAGTGATGCTATAAAAACCATATAACCTATTCAATATGGCCATGGATATTCTGATACCAGTCTTGAATTTGATGATATTTTTAGAATAAATGGCCCCTTTAGGGTTCAATCTTTGTATTTTCACTATCTACTACTTTAATTTACCATTTACAATATTGTGATTGATCCATACATTGGCCAATGCTTGATTATAGGCTACCTCATTCATCATGAATCTGAGGTACCTCTCAAATTCCCTTTCAAAAATATATGCAGTTGCATTTTTTCATTTTCTAAGGTGTAAATAGTCCCTAGAATAAGTACCATTAAAGAATAAATCATGGAGTAAATCAATAGAAGGCATTAAATCTAGTTTATCCATCATTTGATGGAGTCTCATTCTCTTGATTGGTATCAATTCATCAATGTACTATTTCTCCTCTTGAGATAGTTGATTCTATGATGAGTATGGTGCTACATACTCCACTTTATTACAAAGGGATAAGTAATACGGAAACTTAAAATCCATGGCACTCTTGTCAAATACAATGTCTATGTATTTAGTGTTTCCATAAATGTAGTATATAGAAAAAATTTGGACACTTGTTGGTTTTGGAGAAGCCATTTTAATGATTTAAGAAGTGTATTTCATTTGTAAATTATTTGTATATTCCTATAGGTTCCTTGAAATAAGATGGGGCCTTTTGACACTTGAGATCTGAGGTACAAAATGTTCAATTAATGGCAAATTAACCTTCCTTTTATTAAATTTTGCATATATTTTCTAAATTATGTGCCTTGAATACATAATTCATGCAACATAAATATGAATAATAGCTTTTAATTTTAATATTTTTAAAATTTAAATGTACCAATCAACTTTGGTAGGTTTGTGTTCACCATATGGAAACTTTTTATCAACTTTGTAGGTCCAGTCTCTTTTTCAAAACAAGTGTTAATTTCTCACTCACTGAATTTTTATTTTTTTATCCAACTCATTAATTTGTACTTTGGCTATACATCTCCTAGATCATTAAAATTTTATACCTCTTACTTACCTAGGTCTTAAGAGTTATGATATTGTTTTATATGATCTATAGCTTCGAGTTAATAGAAATAAGCCACATAAACTCATCTTAGGGATGTAGGAACTCAGAGACTTGAGGCCATGGTTGTTTTGAATTTGAACTATGTACATCCCTAGGAAGGATATAGGCTATTGAAATCCTACTATATGTCATGATCTTGACACTATGGAGATTAGGGCCTTAGAGCTATGGAACCAATAGGATATTAACTTTATATTATTTGTTTAAAGTTTTGGGTTAATGAAATTATGCCAATTGTCAGACCCTCAGAGCTCAGAACCTTAGGGTCATTATATTATTGGAACATAGGGCCATTAGAATTTGTTTTAACCTTCTAGTTTATGGGTTTATGGAATTGTGCCACTTACCAAACCCTTCAAACTGTAGGAACTTAGAGACTCAGAGCCACTAGACTATTAACTTTGGTTTAAACTTCCATGGTTTTAGGTAATGTGGTTACACTACATAGTGTGTCCTCAGGGCTCAAAAAAATTTAAGACTTTTAATTTTATTTTAAGTGAACTTTGTCCTAGCTAAACATGGTTTTACCATGTGTATGTCATGTGGTGACCTAGATATCAATAAAGTATGAAACTTTTGATGAACTATGATAAGTTCCAAGTAACATGGTAGTGCCATATGTCAAGTTTTTAGAGCTCAAAAACTTTGGAACACTTAGCATATTTTATGAAGGTTGAAGGGATATGGGTAATGTATTTTTTCCACTTGTCCTGATCTTGGATAATAAATGTATGTCCTAAACATGAATAATTTATTTGTCTTTATTAATATTACTAAAAACATATGAAAATCAATGAGATAATAGGACATGATACATTAGTTCCATTATTCAAAACAAATAATAAAGTCAATTAAGAATAAATATGAAAACCTTAGGTTTAAAATAAATCAAAATAAATATCTAAGCTTTGATTTTCATAACTCAAACCTCTGTAAGTATAGACATGGATGGAAACCTTGGCCTTTTGCATATTAAAACCAATGTCATGGATCTCTAAGACTTATAGGACATTGAATAAACATATGAAAACAATAGTGGTCCCTTATTTGAATTTTTAAAATGGGTTGTGTTTTAGGGCACAATAATTTTGTCTACCCATAATGCATACTTCAGTAGTAGATGCCATTCTCTCAGTTTACTCTCGATAAAATTATTTATTGTATAAAAAAAAATCTTATTAGTAGATTCAACAATCCCATTTCCTTATGGGCAATAATTCAAAGAAAACATAACAATAATCTAATATTTATATGCCCATTCATTGAATTGTATAGATTGAAAACCTGAACCATTATTTCATACTAAATAAATTGGTGTTTTAAACCTAGTCAGAATATTTTATTCATGTAATTTTATTACATATTATGCCCTAGAGTTATTTTTAACAACCAATTCATATAATAATCTATAGTTGTTAGCACAAGTTTCTGTCTAGATGATGAATTTGGATTAATGATCCTTAAAAATATAGACCTAGTTTGTAAAATGTCATCCTTAAATCATAGGTTGTAGAGACATGGCTTCATGTATTTATATTTCCTAAATACTTGGCATTGGTGACAAGTTATAACATGAATGCATGCATCCTTGAAAATTTTAGGCTAGTAATATCTTATTTTTTGGATTTATGAGCTGCAACATTGCCTAAGGGATGTCCACTTCCTATATTTTAATGAAAGTAGTCAAAGATATCTATAAATTCTTTAAAAGTATACATCAAATATATGCCTTCATAATATTTTTATACCACACTCCCTTTTTAATCATATCTTGTGTTGATTTGAGTCTAAGTTCTCTCCTTTGTTATTTTATTAGTTTAAGAGGACATGTACATGTGATTAGTTAGTGAATGATCTAAGTATACCAGTCACCATTAGTTACTTGAGACTGATTGACTTGATTAATGGAAATGTGTAGATCAGTCTATATGACTAGCCAAATGATGCCTTATCCTCATACCATTTTCGTGGGTTTTATTTCTAAGTTGAACTCATAATTTTGCCATCCATTTTCCTATTCATTCACCTAGCTCATTCTATCCTAGTGTGAGTTTGATTGTTGGGTTTAGGATAATAGTGTATCTATTTTTGCATATGAAATAGTGCCTAAATTTATTTACTATGTTGATCATTGTTTAAATATATTTTTCAATCATAGAATACTTAAACTTTATATCTTTTAGGTTATTAATCATGAAAGAAATACGATGATCATTGTCTTAAACCTTTTGAGTGAGCATAACTACCATAGTGTGTTATGATGTGAATGAATACATGAACAAATCCTTGGTAAAATTTGGGATAATTAGAATTAGAGCTTGGGTGATGGCACTTTTGATATCTTAAAATTATTTCTTAGCTCTAGATACACATTCCACTTTTGCATCCTCTTTTAACATAGTATTCAATGGTTTTACAATTTCTAAAAATCCTAAAATGAATTTTTGAACAAACTTTATCTTACTAAATAAATATTTGAGTTATTTATTATTATTATTATAATATATAATTTTTGAAACGGCTCAAAATATTTTAGGGTCAAAATCAATAACTTCCTTAGTGATCACATGCCCCAAAAACATACCCTTTATGAATCAAAAAATAATATTCTTGGGATTCAATGAGATCCCATACCTTTTGCATCTATCAAATGCTCTTTATAAGTGGGCCACATGCTCTAATATATACTTAAAGAATATCATTAAACTAGTCATGTAAATAATGATGCACTAACCAATGAGTCCTTTAAAATTAGAATCTATGGCATGTTGAAAATTAACACCTACATTGACTAGTCCAAAAGGCATTCTTTTGTATGAAAAATATCCCCATTTAGTAGTGAAATTAATTTTCATATAATCATCATTTTATACTAAAAATTGACTATAGATTGAAAATACATCTAGAAAAGACATCAATTTAGACACACTAACTTCCTAGATTACTTCATCTAGGGAAGGTAATGGATAGTTATCCTTCTCTGAAGTTTAATTAAGATTTATGAAATTAATGTAGAATCTAATTTCACCATTCTTATGTCACAAAAGAAATAGGTTAGCCACCCAAGTTTAATGTTTGATTGGAAATATAATTTTAGCATCTAAAAATTTATGAACATATTTATGAATGAAGGTTTATAGAATGGGACTAAACAGTCTTTGTCTTTTCTTAAAAGGTTTATGTTCCTCTCTGAGTGGTACCATATGTGTAGTAACCTTGGGACCAAAAAGGTTTAAATATTCATAAGTACAAGAAATACAATATTTGTATTATGTTAATAATTCTTTCAATCTCTATTTTTCTTTCTCATAATAGTTTAATCAAATATTGACATACTATGGATATTCCTCAGTTCCTAAATTCCCCTTGGTGAAATCAGATTCATTTGTCTTAGATTGCTTATGATTTTAAGATTGGTATTTTGTGTTCAAGACTTAATATAGTGACACCATACATTTAGGTATCCTATTTTATTTTATTTGGATAATACCATCATCTTTAATTTCCTCTTTATTCATTAGATAAAAATATATTTCATCAATAAAATGAGACTCAAAAGAACCATAATTTTCCATGAAATGTATGATCTATTGGTCATCATAAAATACCTTAAAAAAAGTATATATTATCAGTGAATAAAGGATGTGGTATTAATTCTATTTAAAAATATCTTCATTTTAGACACTTGAAGTGGGACCAAATTTTCTACTGAAGTAGCAAGATAATTTTCCATTTTTCTCTCTTAAGATTGATTTTATATTGAAAGTTTCAAATGATTAGATTAAATACCAAGATATATATATATATATATATATATATATATATATATATATATATATATATATATATATATATATATATATATATATATATATATATATATATATATATAAACATTGGTATCTAATTTTAACATAGTTAACTACTAGATTTGACTCTCTAAACATTAACATTTGTCTAACATTGTGCTTTAATGAAAACTATGACCTTAAAATAAAAGCTTCATACTCTACATGGTTATTGGTGCATGTGAACTATATCATTAAAGAAACAAGCATGTATTGCTTCCTATCATGGTCAATTAGAGTTATCCTACACCTGATATTTTTTGGAGTGGGCTCCACCAAAATACTAGGTCCACAACTATGAAGGACCCTCAAATTTTCATTCATTAACCTTATGATTTGTTGTGAAAGTGTAATCTCTTACATGTGATGAATAAAAATTAACTCTCTCATTTTTATCATTTTAATCTATGATTACATATTTCATCTTTAATTCTTTTTCAACTCTAATCTTATTGGACATTCTCCATGGTAACTGTATATGTGAAAATTCATTTTCCATATATCCATTATATGCTTTTGACCAATCATGGCTAAGGAGTAGACCATAAGATCATGAATGTAAAGTACAAGGATGTTAATGTATTTTTAGACACATGTCTCAAAATTAAACTACATGTGGACATTCAATAATTTATTCAATGAATGGGACAAAATACTTGTCTAATTATAGGACCACTCTTTTGGACTTATCTCAAGTCAAACCTAGTTTCTTACATATTCTAATGGGCTTCACATTGGATGAATCTCTTGAATCAACTAACCAACCATGCATATTTTTCACAAAAATTTTGATGGTCTTTAATAAATATGGGACCTCATTTTTATCTTTGTAAATGAGCATATTGGCATTGTATCCTTTGACTTGTGAGTAGATGGTTTAGTAGTTAGAAATTTAAGTAGAAGTTCTCTTTATTTGTAATCCAAGGAAACTTATGAATATTAATTTTTTCCTTAATTTTATTCATATCCTTGACTATACTATATCCACTCTTATTAGGTAGATCAACATGCTAGTATTATTCATTTTATTTTAGAGTAGGTAGATTACTATTGGCCTTTAGGTTAGGAGGAGTATCCACATTATTATTTAAAGGTGTGAAGGTAGTTGTAGGCTGAGGATTTTTATTTCCAAGATTATAATTATTTATTGAGAATTTATGAAAATCATGAATATCATATATGTTATATTCAAGTTCATTATCATCTTTAATGAGGAATGGGAAATCATATGTCTCAAACACCATTGTAGTACTTGAAGGATTGGGTGTACCTAATATAGACAAATCAGACTAATTAGTAAAAATATCACACCCCTCCATCTCCTTTTGGAAGGTGTTATAGGAAGTAATAAATTATATATAGTCTAATTCACCATGTTGTGTAGTTTATAAACCCTAAACTAGTTGGACAAAGCTACCTCATAAATGTTTATCTCAGGTAGCTTGTTGGGCAATGGATTTGGATTATTATTTGGACTATTAAATATTTTTTTATACCTTTAGAATGTGAAATTCATATTTTTTTATTTACCCTACTATGTTATTTAAGTGATTCTACATACCAAGAAACTAATTTCTATGTTTATACACTATACATTGAATAACATCCAACTCTATTTTTGTGGAATCAGAAGCTATTCTTTGTGTGATAGAAGTGTTAAATGAAACCAAGGATTGGTTAAAATTCTATATATTAGACATGGATACAAAATTATTTATAAATTTTAGATTTTGGATTGGTGCAATCATGAGCTAAAGGTAACTGAGTGAAGACTTGGTTTTGATTGTTAGCCATAACATTTTGATTAGAGTTTAGAATGGGGTTCATGGTTGACAAATTTGAATTAATGTTGGGTATGGCTACAACTTACATTTGAGGGTTAAATTTAAGTTAAATGTTCATGGATTCAACATAAGACTCAGATAATGTATTAATATTTTGGGCCTCATTTAGGAAAATTTTAGTCATTAAATCTAAGGAATTATTATACATCTCTAAAGCTAGTACAATAATAGGTCTATACATAACATCTATACAGCTATACATATTATGGAATCTTTCATTAAAATATCTAATTGGTTCATTGGGTTCCCTTTTCATACTATAAAAAGGTTGATATACTAAACTAGGGTTGGTAGCCTATCAAAATTATGTAATAAATATATTATGATATTGATCCCATGATGTGATTAAATTTTATGGAAGATTAAGGAACCAATCATAAGCAACATCTTGTAAGGTGAAAGGGAATAATATTCATGCAACATTTTCATGAATCACATTAAATAATCCTAAATAAGTATTAAAGGATTTCATATGTTCCTCTATAGTTAATAACCTAGAAAGAGAGAATGAAGTAAGGTAGTTTTAAATATTCCTAAGTAATTTATGGATGAAACTAACTACAACTATGGTGGAACTAGCTAACCAAGCCATAATGAAAAATTGAAGTTGGTTCCCATAATTTGGTGAATTTAGTTAAGTTATAGTTCTCCTAGGGGTAACTCTATCAGATATGGGTCTTTGATTAACTTGTAATGGTGATAATAATAGCAAACTAAAATAAGAGTTCAACCTTGTTATCCTTACTGGTGGATCCAATGCACACAACTCAAGTGAATTGTGATGATTTAGATATTATGGGACCTCCTTCTAGTGTCATAAAAAAACTATTTATGTGGGTTTTATGCACATAAAATATTCTAATGGGAAGGTCCCTAAAGTTTTAGGATTAATGATAATTTCACTCGAAGGAATGAGTTGTAAATCTTGGTTTTAAAAATAACCACGTTGTTAAATAGAGGTGAGTGAAATGGTTATTACCTTGGATGGTTCACATATGACAAATGTTTATGACCTAATATAAAATCTAATTAAGGTGGATGGATGGATCTAAACTAAGGCGGGTCTAATAAAAAAAGACAAGAGTGAAAGGAAGGGCATAAAATAAAGGGATTTATGATATGTTTGAATATTAAACCCTTCTATTTTAACTAAGCACCCTAGTATAAGCATGTGTCATGAATAAATGTTTGTTTTTGATTAGATATAAGCACATAAAATAATCAAACATAATAAATATCTTGAGGAAATAATTGCAAATACTCTAATGATTACAATCAAATATATTATTAGTACTAAATTATAATACATATCCAATGCCACTAAAAAGTTTTAATTATGATCTATAACTAAGTATTTGATTAAGAATAATATAATATTCAATATAATAACTTCAAATAAAACACATACACAACCTACTATTTGGTTTGTCAACTTAATGGAAATTCTTCAATGAAATATAGAAAATTGGAAGAGATAACATATTCATATAAACTCATATAATAATTGTAGATATTTATTAACTTGAATGAATTTATAAATTATAATCTATTTACAATGAGTAAAATATGTGTATAAAATAATTTGGATAGGGTCACCTCATCTTAAAAGTTATGTCCAATGTTATGTCTAAAATATTTAAATAAGACTAACTCTTACTATAACATGCATTACCTACATAATGTAAAAATATTATGAATAAAAGAGTATTAATTTAGATTTAAAGTTTGTATATACATAATCCTATCAAAATTAGACTTAATCATTATTTTTATTAAGTCTAAGTAGAGTTTCTATTTGAGACTGCACTCTAATTTGACTACACTATAGATGGGAATATTTGATTGTAAGTACTAAAATCCAAGCATGTTGAAATGGATATTACCATGGTTGGTCTTTTCATTTCTGAAATTATTTAATTATATGAAGATGTTACTATAGTTTTCACTATAATTGGTCCTAATTGAGCATGTAAATGAATTGTAGTGAAAGAAAGTGTAATAAATATAGGCCATATTGGATTATAGAATACAATATATCTATGATAATAATATGTAGTTTTATAAGTATGAGATCATGAAGATAAATATCCTTATTTGGTGGCCAACCAATCTTTCTCCATTATCCCTTTTTATTCAGTCATACATGCAATAAAAATCATCTATATGGTTTTAAAATTGATAATCGATAGTTTGGACAACAATAATAGTTTGTCCATAAATTTCTTGTGAAATACAATAGAGTTATAAAAGAAGCATTCAATGCTTCTAATTATACTACTTTTTCCTTAGAAAAAGTGATCAATCGGATCATATGATCACTAATTTTGAAGATTATACTTTCAAAATTTGCCTTGAAATAATTAGCAGCAATCTAAAACAAATTATAAAAAAATGGCCTAGTTACTACCTACCCAAGTGGTGTATATATTCCATTAATATACATATCTCCAAGCATTTGGATGGAAATTTTAATCTTTTTCTTTTAAATTTTCAACCAAATCTTATATCTATTAATGTCAATACATTAGATGAGCCCTCTTATTGGTCACATAATTTTGTGCCAAAGTAATGTCTAAAAGTCATAGTAGATTGAGATGTTGAAATGTTTTTTGGATTACTACCTTGTTAATGAAGCGTAAATTGGCATATATGATCTTATAAATTTATAAAAAATCACCACATTTCCCCATTATGGTTGTGACTCTACCCTTGATTTATGTATAGACCATACAATTGTATAAAGGGTCTTAACATAACTTTGTACAATATTCTATATGTCTTTTTTAAGATATATTCTACCTTGTGCCTCCAATAACTTATTATTTTTATTTAGGCCAAAAAAAATTATTTATGACTAATATATTGTCATCAACCATATAAATAGAGTCCTATTAGATTCCATCTTCCTCTCCAATCCTAGATTTATTCTTCTTTGGCAGTGAGAAGAGATCTTCTCTTATAAATTCAATTAGTTTATCTCCTATCATTACTATTCTTCTCCTCACTCTTTTAAATTTATTTGATATCTCATAAAAATTTATAATTAAATTTGGTTCCTCAATGATAACCAAGTATTGTTTGGTCAACTAATCTATTTGTATTTGTTGTATCCATATGGGAGTCACTAGTAAGTCTAAAAAGAGATATGAGTGGAAGACTGAGTGGTAAAGGGTGAGGTGTTTTGTGGTGGAGGTATGGGGATGGAAGGAGATGAAGGAATTTGTGGAGGTGGCATGATTATGGAGGGAGATAATGAGGGAGTGTAACTATGATATGTGAATGGTGAAAGGAAATGTTGGATAACCATATTCTCTTTTGTCATCATGGTCTTTGGAGTATTCTTTAGTACATCATTTTTAAGATTAGGAGACTAATAGAATAAGACTATTAGTGACTTGGTTTTAACACCTTGTGTTATTTACAAACCCAATTAGGTAGAAAGTTCTAGATATAAAGGTATTGTCACCAAAATTTATTTAAACACTAACATTTCAAAATGTGGGATAGCCAATGTGGTTTTAAAGATAGGTACAATACAAATAGGTTGTGTAATAGTAGAATGTGTTATTCCTTATAATAATTATGCAATGGGGTTATAAGTGAAAATCATGGGGTTAGTGGTGGAATTAGTAATGGTATTAACTAGAGAATCTAAAACTAAAGTAATTTCAAGAATTGAGAAATTATAAATACTAATGGAGTCTAAAAAATTAGTGGTAATTAGAGGGATTGCTATAAAATTAGAGTAATAAATGAAATAATATAGGTAGTAACCTACGTTTAATCCTATGATAAAATAATAAGAGGGGAAATTGGAGAAGATGATGTAATCATTGGAGTGTCAACTATTGTGACTTTTAATCCACACCATTATCTAGAAAAAGTGCCTGGTATTCCTTTCCAATGTACATTTGTTATGTATTTTGAGTATGAGGAGGACCAGGGATTGAAATCCAAAAGGTTCCCTAAGGAGGCACCTTTTGGGAAATATAAAATGTAGCTTATCTTTTTCAGTCATCTTCATAGTTTTCATTTAAAACCCATTCTTTGGAAGACTTGTATAAATTATCTTATGATAAATATTCCTCCACAAAGTCATATTTTATGTCTAAGTGATGCCTAATGATATGCCCAAGTAAGGGGTTGACTCTCTTCTTATTATGTGACCTTAGGGGTTAGAATAATGGTATGAGAAGATATTATTACATAGGTTACCACATGAAGAGTAACTAAGATAGTTGTAATGTGTACTAGAGGAGGATAAAATGAATGACTAACCATTAGAGCCTTAGGTGGTGGAGCTATGATAACCACCAGTGTAAAAACAAAGGTGAAATTTGAAACTAAAGGTATACTTATGTTTAGATCTAGGTTCAATTCATCCTTTGGCTTTGGAATATTTTTGATGAATATTAGTTTTAATTGTTCATCAATTTATTCCTTTGTTTCCTCCTCTACCTAGGGTTGCTCATCTTGTTGAGGGTAGTTTCCCTCTTTCTCTATTTGGAATACATCATCCCTTTTAATGGGTGGATCATATTTTATCATCCAATAAATATACATGGAAATCTCAATATTTTGCATCCTTATGTATAATTTAGAATCATCCTTGGAATTAAAAATGATAAAATCATGATTATAGTCATAATGTCCATAATTTTTCTTGAAAAATATTTGAAACCTTTTTAGTTGTTACATTATTACCCTCTTGGGGTTCCATAATATGAATTTAGCTAGTCTAAACTTGAAATAACCTTTATGTGTTTAGGTCTTAGATAATTATTCCTAATTTTGTAACTCTTTCCTCCTAATGTTGAGGGGTGTCTTATGATACTTGTCCAATCTAGACCTTATCAAAATTTCATCCACACTATTGGATAGTGCAGTCATTTAAAATGTCATTTTAGTGCAATGAGTATCACTTGAGACCACCTTATCATTATCTTAGCCCTAAAACTATATTAGGGAATCTTTTGATCACTTTCTAAGTTTTGTGTGAGTCCAACCCATTCTTAGATATACCAAAAGTAATACTGAGCCTTCACTTAGGCATCCAAGTCCCTTTTTCAAATCCATTCCTACCACCTAGACATTAAAAAAACCCTTTGGATTATAACACACTGCACTATTGGAATAGGGGTAACACTATTGTCCCTTATCTCTTTTCACCCCCAATGAATATATTTCCATTTCTCAAAGCACCTTAGGGTCAGCCTAGACCCATTTCATGTCTCAACAAGTACTAAAATACTATATAGACCACTTTCATTCATTTATCCCCTAAACAGAAATTAGATGCAAATACTCACAAACAAATTGATAAATAGTTATGAAAATCAAGGTCATTGATCCCTATTTTACTGTACTTTTACATACACCCATCTACAATAGCCCAAGTCTTAGATTAATCATATTTCCAATCTCAAGTAATATTCAAATCATTCAAAATAACACTCATACTAGAATTCACTTTCACATCAAGCTTGATCCCATTTTGAGATATTAGTATGTAGGCAATGCTCAACACATGGGGTGTTGATTTAATGTCTAGGATACCCTGCTAACACCAATATCTCTTACTTGTGATCTTCAAATACCCTAACAAACATGGAGACATTTAAAGGTTTCACATTAAAATTAGTAAAAATAGGGAACAAACAATAATCTAACATTTAGTCACACATGCATAGGCTTCTCAAAACCAAGTGAAGGTCCACCCATAAACTCACTATATATACTACATATGGAGATTAGTTTGGAATACAAGACACTAACATGATACACTACTAATTAGAAGATCATGCTATTGTCGAGGAGGGTTTCTAACACATGTTTCCTATTTGCAACACCTTATACTATTCTTACTTTAATTTAAATCATACCACTTGTTTGTCTCAGTTAGTTTTCTATCCAAGTACACCTTTTATATTTAATTTTTATTTATAAAATAATTAGATAAATTAAATATTACATAAATAAGTGGTTGTTGATATTATTATATTTATTCCCTAATTTATTATTCCAACACTTTAGCAACCTAGGGTTTTACATTTCATAAATCCTTAAAAAAATTAAATTAGATAGATAATAATGTGTCTCTTGCTTTTATAATTTATTAGGCACATGCTTAGGTATATTTAAATGGGCCACCAATGTACCTTTAAATCTAATTATTGTATGGTCTGGATAAAACCAATAATCACCCAATGACTTGAGTGATCTCTTGATCTCCATAGATAGTCTTGGAATTAGTTATCCATTTATTGCCTTGTAAACCATGGGATATAAGGTGTCTTCTAGAGTATTCATATGGTCCATATATTTTTAGATATGGATATGATGAAAGTTATCACAAATCATTTTTATCCTTTTGGCTCCCAAGGAGTCCTAAAAGGTTTGAAAATCCCATATATAGTGTCTTCCAAATATGAACACATTTAAAAGTTGATATTTGATTAGTTTTCATGACCCTCTATGTTTTTAAATTTAAAATCATGATCTAACCTAGTGGGAGTATGATTTGACATTTGAAAATTATATATAGTAAAGGGACCCATACCTCATCCATATGAGTTATAAATGGGGATCTATGTAGTCTATTCAATAAGGCTATGGGAATTTTGTCACCTATCTAAATTGGGAAATTATGACCTTCTTTTTCAAATCAAATTTATCGGGTTTCAAATCCCATCATATTAGGGTACCCATAACACTATTATATTTAACCACTTAGTGAGTGTTTAATAGTTTTAAGGTATGTCTATTTTTAGCAGTCTATAGAAATTTTCAAAGCCTAAGCCAGCCACATATGCTACTAGTTGTGTGTTATTATTCTTATGAAAAATATATATTTTACATGCGAATATTGTAAATATATCATAAACTAAGTTTGTACATGGAAATACCTCAGTTTTGGTCATCGGTTTGTGAATTTTTGATAAGTTTGATTAACATCAATCCATCTTTGTACTCCCTTTCATCAAGAGTTACATTTTCCTTGTCATTATATGGTATAATGATCTTGACCTTTATATAAAATTTTATATAGTGTTTTAATGAAATTTTCTAAGAATTTTGATTGAATTCCATGTATTTGAACTCTTATTTGGTTCCAAACTATAACATTGAAGGATATAGTTATTGATCCATGGATTCCATTGTTAACTAATCTAAGTTTTGTGCTTAATTTCAAAATTTAGGGATTTCCATTGATATGGAGATTTGGATAGTATTTCACAGATTAAAAATTGGAAAATTTAATTTGATTTGATCTTGGTACATAACATATAGCCCATTTTTTAATCCTAAAAATTTCTTTCCTAAATCTTCTATGCATGAAAATTATTTATAGAGTAATGGTCCCAATCACCCATCCATTCCAATTTTGAATTTTATTTCGTGACATAATATTTTAAATATTTATTTAACACATGAAACTTTTTAGATGTATTTGGTTGATTATTCATCCATATAATCTTTAATGTGTTGGTCTATTTACAGTTTTCATTCTCATTAAACTACATATTTTTTGTTATTTACTATGTAATTGTAAGATGCATGGTGTCATTTAACTTTATCTCATAATTTATACCTATCATTGTATCCTTGGGTCATGTCAATGAAGTGATGGCATGTGGAATGATAAATGGTAAATTATTGTCATGAAAGGGACACATGGATCAATTGATAAATGACATGTGGTACCCTATCATTGTATCATTTTGTCAATATATTTGAGATCTATCCTTTTATACATTGGTTTATTTAAAACAACATGATGACACATGGAGTTATCTCAATTAATAACTTCTTCACATATATTTATAAATTAACTTTATTCCCTAAATACTATGATTAATTAATATTTATACATGTGGAATAATCTCACTTACTAAGGTAGCCACCAATTTTTATGACTCAAGATTTTAGGATGAGATTTGTGATGTTGCGAGATGAAGATGCATGGAAAAATGTCATAAAGTTGGCTGGTCATGGGAATTTTCAACTAATTTTTTTGACAAAGATTGATGATACACTGAGATGTGGGCACTTATTAGGATCTATTTTAGGCAACATGTTGAAAGTATTTTTTAAAGTCTGATGTATTTCTATGGTCCTCAGAGCTTTAATGAGTGAGGGAAACCTATTTACTAATTTTTACATGTAAAAATAGATAAAATTGACAATAAAATGGCTAGATCTATTAGCCAAATAGTTTAAATTTAAGCATAAACTAACCTAACAATTAATTGATGCCTCAACTTTAAGCCAAAATTTATAAATTAATTTGTAAATGATAAAATATAAGATTTGGTGTGTTTGGGTTCAAATTTATTTTAGGGTAAATTTATATTTCAATGGGAACCAAACTTAGGGTTTTTAAGTATAAAGGGCCCTTATTTGAGTTTTTCTAAAAAAGGGGCATGTTGATCATGACAAATCATATGTTTAACAATTATAATGAATTTCTATGGTCCTTAGAGATTTGATGAGTGAGGGAAGCCTATCTACTAGTTTTTACATGTAAAAATGATAAAAATGACAATAAAATGGTTAGATTTGTTAGTCAAATAAGTCAAATTTAAACATAAACTGACCTAATAATTAATTTATGCCTCAAATTTAAGCCAAAATTTGTAAATGAAAAAAATTAGGATTTGGTATGTTTCTATTTAAATTTATTTTAGGATAAATTTATATTTCAATAGGAACTAAACTTAGTATTTTTAAGTATAAAGGGTCCCTATTTAATTTTTTTGAAAATGGGGCATGTTGATCACAATAGATCCTTGATTTAACAATGTTTCAAGGGCAAAGAAACAAAGAAATGACTTGATAAATGGTAAAAGAGGAGGTAATCAACTTGAATGGAAAGGACTGTTAGGAGGACATTTTACATGTGGAGGTGATCATTATGAAAAATAATTCCATTGATGGAAAACATGAAGCAAAATCTAGAATTATTCCTCTTCATCTTCTCAACAAGGAACTTTCCAACAATGAATCCATGCAACAGTTGAAAATCACCAGGATGAATTTTAGATCTCACCCATTGAGGTGTCAAATACATTTTTTGAAAATTTTATTTCAATTTGATAGATAATAGAGCTAATAAGTGTTTTATTTTTCATAAATTTCTTAATAAACTACTTAGAAAATCTAATCACATGGAAAATGCATGGACTACGTAGTATGGGAATCAATCTAGGGTTAAAGAAGACATGTGCCTAGTAGAATCAAAGGTGGAATTTGATTTGGAAGCACTATTGAGTGTGGATCCTTTTGGGGGCCTAAATATCTCCAAGGATGTCGGGGGGGGGGGGGGGGGGGGCACAATTTTCATGTTCTCCACATGTGAGTGGAATATTCCTTTTATTCCTAATTT
The DNA here is from genome assembly GCA_037957365.1 of Torreya grandis. Taxonomy (NCBI): domain Eukaryota; kingdom Viridiplantae; phylum Streptophyta; class Pinopsida; order Cupressales; family Taxaceae; genus Torreya; species Torreya grandis. The sequence goes on along the minus strand of JARHVA010001606.1, from coordinate 194,375 downwards.
CAATGTATTCTATATTTTGTGAAATTAGTTGTTAGATATCTATTTTCATGTGACTTACTTTTTTATTGGAAGTGGGTCTATTTTCCTTATTTTTAGGGAGATTGGTTATTTATTGGAATATGTTATAACTTCCTTGTTATGTGGAGTTGGTTGAGATCACATGTTTTTGGGAAAATGTGCCCTTAGAAGGTGGAGAGATGAATATGGTGTGTTCTTCCTTGGGAGAGATTTTGGATAAGCTTGATTAGGTGGAGGAGTGTGTCACATGTTGAATAATGATTACCTTAGATAAGCATTGCACATTTCTCCTAATTTTCTAGATTTAAGTGTTTTATTCCTAAAAACTAGTATAAGGACCATTAGTTTATATGTTTTGATGAAATGGTAAATCATAGGAAGGCTATTAGCTTGAGTAGGAGAAATGGGAGAAGAGATCAAATTTAGATTAGAGAAGTTTGATGGTAAGCATCTTGGTTTGTGGAAAATACAGATGAAGGATTACCTATATCAGAAGGAGTTATATCTCTCCTTGGAGGGGAAAGTAGAATAACCTATAAGTATGAGTGATGCATATTGGTCATTACTTGATAGGAAGGCATTGGGAGCCATTCAATTATGCCTTAAATCCTCTGTTGCATTTAATATTTTTGATGAGAAAATAAAAAATGATCTCATGGATAAACTTGGAAATTTGTATGAGAAACCTTCAACTTCTAATAAAAATTTTCTTATGAAAATATTGTTTAACATGAAAATGTCTGATGATGAATTTAGATATTTGATAATATTATGTTCTTTTCCTAATAGTTGGGATAGTTTGGTTATGTATGTGAGTAATGTAGTACATGCCAAGGGAAGCTTGAATTTTGAGGATGTTGTAGGTATTATCTATAACGAGGAGATGTGAAGGAAAAGAATTGGTGAATCATATTCAAGTAATGATTTATCCATTGATACTAGAGGGAGGCAAAAGGAAAAGAGAAAAGGAAACCATGGAAAGTCAAAAGGCAAATCTAAGATGATATGTTGGCATTATGTGAAGAGTGAACACTCAAAGAAGGATTGTTGGTCCCTTCAGGATAAGAATGCCAATAAGGAGGAAATGAATGAGGTACATGTAACATTAGGTAAATCATGTCAATATGTATTAATTATTTATATGGATAGTTTTTCTAAGTATTGGGTATTATATTTAGGGGATTTTTATCATGCCACCCGACATAGACATTATTTTACTGATTATGTTCAAGAGAATTTAGGAATTGTATATCTTGGTGATGATGAACCTTGTGAGATAGTAGGGAAAGGTTGTGTTTAAGTTAAGATGTAGAATGGGAACACATGGATCCTTAAGGATGTTATCCATGTGCCTATGTTGAGATATAATTTGGTTTTAGTGGGGCAATTAGGCAGTGAGGGATGTTTAGTATTGTTTACTATAGATTCTTTAAAAGTTACCAAAGGTGCTATTATGGTCTTGAGAGGTAAGAAAGTTGGTACTTTATATTTGACTAGTAGTGTTGATTCTATTGATTTAGTTGTTGTAGATGGAGATGCAACTATGTGGCACTATAGGCTTGGTCATATGAGCCATAAGGGCATACAGATCTTAAAAGATAAGTTTCCTAGAATAAAATATCTAGATCTAAACTTCTATGAGAATTATGTATATGGAAAATAGAAGCGGGTTAAGTTCTTGAAGGTTAGACCCATAAAGAAAGATCACAAATTAAATCTGGTATACTCAAATGTATGGGGACTAGCTCAAGTATCTTTTATTGGTTGATATAATTATTATGTTACTTTTATTGATGATGTAACTAGGAAATTTTGGGTTTATTTCATTAAAAGGAAATCTAATGTATTTAACACTTTTAAGAAGTAGAAATCCTTGGTTGAGAATGAAATAGGTCACAAGTTAAAATGTCTCAGATCAGATAATGGAGGTGAGTATTGTAGTAATATTTTCTTTGATTATTATTATAACAATGGAATATATAGGTAAAGGGTAGTTCCAATAACTCCATAGAAGAATGGGGTATCTGAAAGGATGAATAAAATAATAATGGAACATGTTAGTATCATGAGGTTACATGCAAGGTTGCCTTTATAGTTTTCAGTAGAACCAGTTAGCATGATAGTATATCTAATTAATAGAGGACTTTCTATGCCTTTTGATGGAGGTATTCTTAAATAAGCTTGGTCTGATAAGAATGTTGATTTTTATTTTCTTAGATTCTTTGGATGTGAGGAATTTGCTCTCATCAAAAAAGAGGATAAGACCAAGTTAGAGGCTAAATAAGAGAAATGCACATTTGTTGGTTATGGTGAAGATGAATTTGGTTTCCATTTATGGAGCATTAAAGATAGGAAAATATTTTAGTCTAAAGATGTAGTCTTCAATGAAAAAGTCATGCATAAGGATCAATTGTAAGAATAAGATCAGGAATAGAAAGAGTACATAGTATTGGATGACATTGCAGATGGAAAAGTATCCAAAGATTCAATTTAGGAACCTTATACACAAGGACCCCAAACTCTTATGGTAATAAGATATTCTAGGGTAAGAAGAGCACCTAAACATTTTTCTCCTGCTTTAAATTATTTATTACTCACTGATAATGGAGAACTAGATTGTTATGAGGAAGTAATGTAGGTAAATGCCAAGCTGAAATGGGAACAAGCCATGGATGAGAAGCATAGATCTCTCATGGAGAACCAAACATGGGATTTAGTTAGGCTACCTAAGGGCAAGAGTGTATTTTCAAACAAGTGGATCTTTAGGATCAATGAAGATGATGAAGGGAGAAAATGATATAAGGCTAAGATGGTGGTCAAGGGGTTTGTACAAAAATTAGGTATTGATTTTGATGAGATTTTCTCTCCTATTGTAAAAATGACTTCTATTAGGACTATTCTTGGTTTAGTTGCAATTAAGAATTTGTACATAGAATAGTTAGATGTGAAAACTGATTTTCTTCATGGTGATTTGGATGAAGAGTTATATACAATAAATCCATAGGGTTATGATGTTAAAGGGAAGGAGAACATTGTGTGTAGACTAAAAAAGAGATTGTATGGATTGAAATAAGATCTATGGCAATGGTATAATAAATCTGATTATTTTATGTTAGAACAAGAATATCAAAGGTGTCATTTTAACCATTGCATGTACATCAAACATTTTAATGATGGTTCCTTTAGTATATTATGCTTATATGTTGATGACATGTTAATTTCAAGAAAGAACATACATCATATTCATATGCTCAATCAATATCTTATGACTCCTTTTCTATGAAGGATTTGGGTGTTGTAAAGCCAATTCTTGATATGAGGATTTCTCATGATAGGAAGGAGAGGAAGTTGGTTTTATCCCAATCAGAGTATGTGAAGAAAGTCTTAGAAATTCTTAGCATGTTGGATGCTAAATCTATTTTTACTCCTTTTGTAGGCCACTTTAGATTATCAAAGGAGCAGTGTCCCAAGATAGAAGCTAAAAAGCTTAAGATGTCCAAGGTACCTTACTCATTATTAGTTGGTAGCTTGATGTATGTCATGGTTTGTACTAGGCTAGATATTTCCCAAGTAGTAGGAGTTATGAGAAGGTATATGAGCATTGGTAGGTAGTTAAATGGATTCTTTGGTATTTGAGAGGAACCATGGATTTTTCATTATGTTATGGTGGATCAGATACCACTTTTTGTGGTTATGTGGACTAGGATATGCTAGGAAATATTGATAGTAGGAGAAGTATGACAAGATATATATTTCTTATTAGAGATACATCATTTAGTTGAATTTAGAGGATACATAAGGTTGTGGATTTGTCAAACATAGAGGTAAAGTATGTTGTTGCCATGGAGGCTATCAAGGAGATGATTTTGTTACAAGAGTTGTTTCAAGAGTTGGGGCATGAGAAAAAAGTTGGGAGACTACACAGTGATAGTCAGAGTGTTATTCATTTAGCAAAGAACTCTATTTTCCACTCAAGGATGAAACACATTTAGTTACATTATCACTTCATCAAGAAAACTTTGGAGGAGAACTTGAAGCAGAAAAAGATTCATACTAGTCAAAATCTTGTAGATATGATGACCAAGGTGGTCACATTGGACAAATTGAGACTGCTTAGATTTGGTTGGCCTTAGTGGTCATGGAGCAGTGATAGATTTTATTTAGGAGAAATAGTCTCCAAGTGGGAGATTGTTGAGTTTGGAGCCCTTTAGGGATATCACATGACCATAAGAATAAATTTTGGGGGCCTAAAGAGCTCTAAGAATGTGGGGGGCATAATTTTCATGTTCTCCACATGTGAGTGGAATATTCCTTGTATTATTAATTTTTATGTATTTTATATTTTATGGAATTAGTTATTAGATATTTATTTCCATGTGACTTCCTCTTTTATTAGAAGTGGGTCTATCTTCCTTATTTTTAGGGATATTGGTTATTTCTTGAAATATGCTATACCTTCCTTGTTATGTGGAGTTAGTTGAGATCACATGTTTTTGGGAAAATGTGCCCTTAGAAGGTGGAAAGATGAATATGGCATGTTCCTCCTTGGGAGAGCTTTTGGATAAGCTTGATTAGGTAGAGGATGGCTGTCACATGCTAGATAATGCTTATGTTGGAGAAGAATTGCACATATCTCCTCCTTTTGTGGGTTTTCTTCATTTTACTATATATATAGGGTGTGGTGTCTCCTTTAAAAGTTGATGGCTTATTTGTAGAGTGTGGCTTTGAGGATCAAAGTCAAAGTGTAGGTGTTTTTTAAAGTGTAGGTGTTCATTATAGGGTGTGGTTTAGTAACTTTTGGGATACATCATTGTGCAAGTGTAGGTGAAAGTGCAACTTTTTATGCAACACTTTCTATAGGAGATTTTTTCTATCTTTATGAGAGTTCATTGTAATCTTTTTTTAGATTACTAATTTATTTGAGGACTTTCATTGGTGGATGTATCCCACATTGGGTGAACCATATTAGATCTATGTTTTTATCTTGCTCTCATTTATGCTTTCATATTAATGGTGAATTAAGGAATGTTTTTGTGATGCATGCTATTGCATAGCTTTAGATCTGGTTTATAGTAATAGTAGATCTAGATTTAAGTGTTTTATTCCTAACAAGCACAAGGAAAAGGTATATTGTTTCATTAATAAGGTACAATGTTTATATGATTTGATAAATCAAACTTAAATCTAAGGAGATAAAAATGAGATTAAGTAGAATCAGATCTCAACCATCTGATTGATAAAGGATAAGTGGAAGGGAAGTCAAGTTTTCAAGGTTAATATAAATGAGATAGATGTTTCATTATGTTTTTATATTGTTTTTTTTTTTCTTTTGAAAATAAGTAAAAATTAAAGAAAGGGAGAAGGTATAGATGAACATGTATGTGGTTATGCACTCTATGATCCAAATGATATGAAGTACTCCTCTTTGGCTTGAGGGAAATGACCTAGACTAAGAATAAGACTATAAATGGGATTGATTAATAATATTAGAGGGTGGATTTCCTAGTAATTACTATATCCAAGAAGTACAAGACTTCTCTGGAAGGTTTTCAATCCACTCATTTTAATAAATCAAGTTTTAAAAAAATGATGATAATAAATGCTTGCATAAAGGAATGAAAAGTAATTTAACACAATGTATTAAAATGCTTTTTAAAAAAAATGATTGATTTGAAAAAATGACATTAGCTTATTCAAAAAAAATTCTAAAGTGCTAAAATGTGATTCAGATAATTGATTCTAAGTTTATGTTATGATAGGGGTTAAAAAATAAGCTTTTGGGTTAGGGCTGACAAGTAATTTTAACTTGATATTTTGGTGGAATAGAATTACACAAAGATTGATGTCAATCATGGGGAAACTGATTTTGGTCAAAGGTAACTGATGTTGATCAAGGATGACTGATGTTGATCACTATGTATTTGTCATAGTTCTTGCTTTGGGAAAAAATGGGTTTTGGACTAGTTACAAAGTGGTTTAGTGGGCTATTTGGAGGTTGGTTGATGGTCATAAAGGTAGAATGAAGAGTCAAGGATATTAAACACAAAGGTTTAACACTCTAAAGGCTATGAATGGTCAGTGGGGATTTGGTGGAAAAAGGATGTTTGAGTTGTAAAACTCCAACACAAAAGAGAGTGTAGATGGAAGATTCAAAGAGATGAAAGTAATAAACTACAAACATAGAATAACAAACTTATGAAAATCACATAATACATAGTTGTTGTGGAGTTGCTAGCCTAAAGATGACTTGAATTTGAGTGTGATTTAATTAGAGGTCTATAACAAAATGGGCAAAGTAATGATGTTTGAATACTCAATCTTGAGGTGATGAAACACTTCTTGATTTCTAGATTGGTTATTTTTTTCACTATAAATCTCTAATTCACACAAGAGTTTAATTCTTGCTCAAATGATTCAACCTCTTGAGCAAGGTTCATGGAGCATCCTTAAATAACCAATATTAGTCCTAGCCAACTGATGTTAGTCAAGGGATGAATGGCATCGATCAAGGTGGAAATGGTCTAACTTACCAAAAATAGTGTTTTACACTTAATTTTGGTAGTTAAGACTATTTGAAATGTTTTGATCTTATTTAATGAAGCATGGTCATGTGGGAAGAAATAGTCTAGGAGGTTATGAATTTAAATTCTAGGATAGGAAATGGTCTTAAGGAAAGGTGTCACTAAGTTATCCCTAGGCTTAGTTAGGGTGAGGTGTAAATAGGATTTTATTATCTTAATTAATTAATTAATTTAGATAAATGTGTATGGGGGGTAAATGGGTGTTTTGTGGGGTTTAAGAAAATTTTTAACCTAAGGGGGTCTAAGGGGTCAAAAAGGTGTGTTACAACATCTAAAACTATTGGTGTAGTTTTATAATGTCTACATTCTACCCCTTTTTATTATGTAGTTTGCATCAATAATATAAAAAAAACAAAAAACTAATAATTTAGTATAAGGTTGGATGCTCCAAGTGTGGGAGGAGGTGTTTCCCCTCAAACTGGGAAGATATGAAGTGAAAATGAATTCAGGTTCAGTTTTGACAAGTGTATAAGTTGGTGACAATATTGTTTGGGTGATTAGGCTTAGAAGTACAAAAGGGTGCACAAAATACAATGAATTAAGATTCCAAATCTACCATGGTTGAATGAATTGGTAAATATTGTGCACTAAGAAGGACAAGTGATAGGGTAACTATGCCACAACATGAGGCCTAGATGATATGGGTTGTACCTATAAAATAAAGTCTAATAGTAAAGGCATATGTGTTCTTATGGATCTAAAAGGAGGATGTTATCTTGAGAAGATAAATTGGGTGAAGGTGTTAGGACTATGAGTGGTTATGCTTTGATGAACCTAAAAAGCTATACAAAAGATAAACATGCATGTGTAAGGTTATCCATCATGGAAAGGTAGTTTAGGTGGTCAAAGTGACCAAAGTAATGTTGACACAAAAAATGTGAATGGTCTTAAGATTGACCAAGTTGAGGTAAAGTGGTTGTGGGCTATGAAGGAGAATAAGGTGATCTCTAATGACTGGTTGATGAGCTAGATGCAAAGTGTGTGGTGTTACTATGTTGTAAAGGGATCCATGTTGTGGGAAAGAGAGCTAAGCCTTGTGTAGGGTATGGGTAGGGATTAGGTTAAAATACCCTAATATAGTCAACAAACATGGGTTTCCCAAAAGTTGGTAATGACCGACACCAATCAACCTACCCAAAAGGTGACCGATACTGGTCATCAACTAAACCCTATAAAAATGGGGTCCAAAAACCAAAAAGTCAATTTTGTTTATGTGTTGTTCTATTTGAGAGTGATTTTTTTGGTGTTTTAGTGACTTATGCCTGAGAAGTTTTTCTAGATAACCTTTGAGTTAGATAGGAAATCTATCAGGGTGTAAGTGGGGTAGGGATAAGTTTGTCTTTTATGGAATTTATGGGACTTTGTGATAGGCTGACATATGGGTTAGTTTTGTGGATTTACAATTTGGATGAGAGACCCATCATGCATTTAAATAGAGGACAAGTATCAATTGGAGGGAAAGCTATGGCCAGGAGGTGAGTGCCACCACATAGGGATACGAGATGAGGTAAGTGGTATTATGGTTTTTCTTTTTTGAAATTATGTTGGTATTTTAATATTTTGGGATAGATTTGGTATATAGGTTAGAGGGGATAATTAGAGGTGTTTGGGTAGGTAAAAATTTCTTAGGAAAATCATGTATCTAGTTTTAGGGGGAAAATTAGGTTTTTAGGGTTTGACCCTATAATTATAGTGATTGACGCTAGTCGAGGGTCAACCAACATCGATCGATAGGGAACTAGTGTCAGTTGACCTATGACCAAAATTAGTCCTTCAATTAATGTTAGGGGATAAAAATGTGTAATGTTGAAATGTTTTTGAATGTTTTGGAATGATTGTGTGAGTATTTTTGAAGGTGTATAAGTGTGCTTTGGTGTGTAAGGTTAATTAGGTGGTTAGGGTAAGCTACAAAGGGTACAAGTCTTAGGATGGGTAGAGTGTGAAAGTAGAAAGGGTAGGTTGGAATAGTTTATAAAATGTTTATAGTAATTAAAATGAGCCTATGGTTAGCAAAATAGGGTTGGTGGGATATATTAGAGAACTATTTCAGATTAGGTTAAATGGTTATTGGTTGGTTGAGGTGTAAATTGAACTAAGTTGAATATCTACCCTTGAAGGCTAAGAGTCTACTGATGAAGTAAGATTGAGTGTTGCCACTACTTGAGGAGTTACAGAGAGATATGACTAGATTAGTGGGCCCACATGATGGCTATGGGTCTAAGTGGTATGAAACACTATCGATATGTACCCCATGATACAAGTATGTTGGTGGCCCTAATTGAGAGATGGGATTTAGACACCAACATATTCTAGCTATTGATAAGAGAGATGGTGATTACTTTAGAGGACATGCACAAGATCTTAAGGTTACTATATAGGGTTGAGTGGTAGATCTGATTAGTGGGGATGAGTTGGATGCTTAGATGGATCTAATATATAGTGATGATGTAGTAGAGTCTTGGTACCATAGTGGGGGTTTCTACTTTAAGGATTTGTATATTTTGGACATATAGAGGAGGAGATTAATGATGATGTTAATGATAATAGTCACATGATATGCATTGATAGATTCAAGTGGTGGGAGGTATCCTTAGGATTTGATTAGTTTAATAGTTGAGATGCACAAGGATTAAACAGGGTATGCATGGGCACCAACACTTTTGACACAAGTTTATTGAGATATTTTGGACTACCAAGTGCATAAGTGGTATGGAATAAGGTATGATTATTAATCTATTATTAGGATTATGATCATATCACCATTCTACAACCAATTGGATTACCATGGGCAATATGGAATCAGGCATAATTTAATGTTATATTTATTAGGTGGAGGTCAGAAATAGAGCTATCATGGGTAAATGGTGTGGTACAATATATAACATGGTTCAAATAGTGGCTAGATGCTTTAGTGCATGGTGAGGTCATTTGAAGACCATACATGGGTTTACCATCATGGAGGGGGTTAAATTCACATACATTTTCCATTCAAAGTTTAAGATGGATATATAGGAGGAGGGAGCATGAGATGGAGTTGATACCTTTTGACCATGTGCAGTGGAAGTATGGATTGGTTCAGGGTGATCTGGGAGTGTTCTTGAGATATCAATGAGAGGATATAAAGGCAAAAATTCCTCAACCATAGCCTCTAAAGGAAGAGATAATTTATGAGTAGATATCATCCCCTACATAAGTTGATGATGTCAGGGTGACTCTAGATTATATTTCTTGATGGTAGAGATGACACTCTATAATTTTTTGTGGAGACAGAGGATAGGGTCTTGATGTTAGAGGGGACAATGGATAAGGTGAGGAATTGGGTGAGGAACAGGGTGAGGAGGAGGGTGAATATATATAGATGGAGGAGTATGCACCTAATTTGTAGATAGTCATTATAGAGAGGGATACAATAAGAGTAGGATAGGCTACCTTATAGGCATCACTCACCTCTATGACACAAGAGAGAGATGTAGTATAGGGATAGCTAGTGATGAGGACATAAGAGAGGGATAATTTATAGGTATATATATCCACCATCACCTAGTAGAGAGACTATACATAGGTATAGCTAACCACTATGACTTAGGGGAGGAATGGTCTATAAGAAGTTTTTACTTTGGTTATAGCTGAGAGGGATGTTCTTAGGTAGGTAGGAAGATGATCATCATAGAGTGGACCTTCTCTAAATGGGATTAGAGCTATCATGGGATCACCTTATACCATTTCATTGATAATATATATTAATATAGTAGAGAACTTGAGATACAATGAGGGACATGTTATTAGTAGGATTTTAGATGTACTCCAATACATAGAGTATCTATTAGAGTGGGTCATGTTGAGGACCCATGGTAGTGCTTCACCTAGTGGTAGCATAACATTTGTAGGTTCATAGATAAATCACATAGATGGAGAGGATCTCATGGATAGTAGTACCCCTGTACCATAGATTACTAGATTCTATGTTATATTATGATTTTGATTCTAACTTGCAAGCCATTATATTGAGATGTCCATATAATTTTGAGAGTGACATGGACATTGATATATATATATATATATATATATATATATATATATATATTCAGCACTTGGTTTGAGTTATTATGTTAGTGATGATGGCATATGATGCTATGGTGTTATTTATGACTCCTTATTTTATGCTTATGTGATGATACATGGATATGATTACATTTTTGGGTTATGGTTTAGCATTTTACTATTAGTAGGTGTATGATTGATGTAGTTTATCAGATGTTGATATCTATGATATGAGTTAATGAATCCATGTGATCCCATATTTAAATGCATATGTGATTTGGATAACATAGTTTTTTGATTCATTTATCTAGTTTAGAAAAAATGATTAAATGTGGTTTGGTTCATACACAATAAAAATTTGTTGTGATTTTTATGCGATCAATTAATTTGACTTATGCTTGATGATAAGCAAGATTGATTGGATTTGAACATATAGATGTGATTTAAAAACTCATATGAGATGTTGGTTTGATTCATGCACCATAAATAATTTTATGATAATAGTTATGTGATGGATAATGTATTTGAATTTATGAGATGATTGATGTATTTTAATTATGTTGATGATAACGACTATGATGTAGGAAATAGAATGTTTTCATGATAATAAAACATGTAAATAAATGATGTGGATGAGTAATAAAATAAAATGTGACAACATATAATAAAACCACATAATTTTCTAATTATAACAATAAAATAAAATGTATATAACACATGTAAGTTAATTATGATGTTATTTATACTAGATTGAATGATAGATGGTTTAGAAATGTTTAAAACCATTTTAACATATAGATTATTTTGGTGAAAATTCTATATGTAAAAAGAGTGAAGAAATGAGAGAATAAAATTTAATCAATCATAAGACAAATGCCTTAATTAATGTTTCAACAAATATTCATGATGAAGAAGGAGACATGATGCTCTTTTATTGAGAAAGACCAAAATAGCAAGTGGGATTGGCTTATGAACATAAGCCCCTTTCATGATTTGTATTATGCTTTGTTTGTTTTTTTAAGAAGTGTCTTGATCATGTAGTGTCAAGTAAGTTCAAATACCTTTATTTTTAGAGGGTAAAAAAGGAGATGGATGATAGTGTAACCTTCTTGTGTGGATGTCTTTCCCCTTCTGTAGGTGACCTAGGAACCATTATAAACAAGTGCATGTCTTATTTTGGTATAGATTGATCAATACAAAAGTCTACTATTACATTTGTGAAAGTTGATTGAAGCTTTCTTTGGGATACATATATTTTTTTGCCTTTTTAAATTTTGACTATTGGTATTTTTGATGTCTTCTATGGTTTGATAGGTTGGGGGAAACTGATCAATGCGGGAAGCTTCCATGTGATTGATTTTTTGACAAATGTTTGATTTAGCCATCCTTCAAGGGATTGGTCTAAGTTTTAGATTTGTTTGATTTTGATAGTTGTAATTCAAAGGAACAGTCTATCATTTTTAAGAAATTATGTATTGTTTTGGTAGTTTTCCTTCAAGAGAGAAGTCTACAAGTTTAGATTTGACCCATACTATTTTTTTTGTTTTTTTGTTTTTTTAGACATGGAATTGCTTATATAGGCCTAAAGTTTTCCTTTATGAGGGAAAAACCATAACAAAATAAGGTTAAATTATGGGTGATAGAGTGTTTTAGAGACAAAAACCATGGGGATCCATCCTATAAGGGATGAAAAGTATCCATGAGAATCATGCCATGGGTAGATCCATGGTACCCATGTTTAGGATTTAGGCTAAAACTGTGATGGATAATCACATGATTCTTTTCTTTAATTAGTTTTTCTTAAAGTAAAGAGATGAAGGTGATAATTTTATAAACAAGGGATGAGATTAAGTTAGATACAAGGTGCTTTAGAACCTATTTTAATAAAATAATAGACATAGATGTAAAGTATTGAGGGGCTCAGGTTATGGTTTTCCTTCAAGGGATGAAAGCTGATAAGCTCTCAACACATAATTATACATGATGATACATGATCTAATAAGCTAATTAGGATAAAACTTTCCCTAGTTACTTCTTTTCATGTTAGCTATATGTTTATTTTAATTTAAGATGAGGTCCCTAATATTGAATTATCACTCTATTAGGTGTTTTTTATATGCAAATTTGATTTGTTCTTGATAGACATGGAGATGGTTAAACATGACCAAATGATGCTCATTAAGTAGCTCAAGTTAGGCTAGATGTTCTTGATGATAGTATTATTTTGAGATGATATCATTTATGGATATATTAAGGGAGGGAATTTTCACTTTGATAGGTAAGACAACCTCTTGACCATAGAAAAATGAGAAAGGGGTATCACCTATAGGGGTTAGAATGATGGTTTGATATGCCCATAATGTAAAATGAATGTGTAAGTGCCATCCCTATCAGATTCATTGACCACTTTGGTGAGAATTTTATTAAGAGTTTTGTTAGAGGTTTCATCCTATTTATTAGCTTCTAGGTGATATGGAGATGATAATCTTAACTTAATGTTGAAGGTGTCACAAATATTGCTTAATTTATTATTTTTGAATGTTTTTCCATTGTCAGTGATGATTTTGTGAGGAACATTAAAGTAGAAGATGATATGTTGATTGAAGAAGTCAACAATTTTATAATATTTGGTTGAGATGATGGGAATAGCCTCCACTCATTTATTTAATTATTATATTGTAGTGATGATAGAGTGATGTCCCTATGAATAATGAGGGTTGATTTCACCAATGAGATTGAATCCCTAATGAGATAAGGGCTAGAAGTCCTTAACAACTTAAAGGGCATGACTAGGAATGTGATGTAAATTGGCATGCTATTGACTCTTGACACACTTCTAGACATAATCACAATAATATTGGTTAATGGTAGGCCAATATTAGCCAAGGTGAATGATGCATTTAGTGATAACTATACCACTGAAGTGTCCTCCACAATTCCCATCCTGAGTTTATTTTGTTTCATGAGGGGTTTCTTGGCTATGAAGGAATATAAAAAGGATATCATCAAAGCCTCATTTGTAGAGTATGTTATAGTGAGAAGTACTTTGTATGAAATCTCATCTACCATTCCTAGCTAGGTCAGAAAGAATAATGGCCAAGGTAAGGTAGTAAAAATGTTTCTTATTCTAAATATCCAGTTAGATTTCCTCCACATTGTAGATGGAAAGGAGGTCCATTTTGGTGTAAGAGGGTTGGTTAAGTCTATGAATGGTGATGAATATTTTAGAGTTTGAAGTTGTAGATATAATTTGAGAATCAAAAGAAGCCATTATATCAGTGAAATTATTTGTTGAATGTGGAGTGGCTTGGATAAGGTAATGATCAAATGATGTCAATAATACATCTACCAGTTGTTTGTATTTCTATAAAACAAAATTTTTACACTAGTCAGTGTTTGTGATGAAAAAGTTTTTGTGTTTGACAAGGTAGTGATGAAGTTTGGAAGCCATGAAGACCAAGGTGAGGCATAACTTCTTGGTATGGGTATAATGAGTCTCATACTCTAAAAGTGTTTAACTTATATAGTATACTACCTATTCCTTATGTTGATCATCATGGTGTGTGATCATAGTATCTAAGGAATGGTATGTGATAGAGATGTAGAGATATAAGGGTTGGCATTACTTTAGAGGGATAAGGATAAGTGGATAAACAAGGTATAATTTGAGTGATTCAAAGGATTTTTGATAGTATTTGTTCCACTTAAAGGAGATGTCCTTCTTAAGGAGGTGATGAAATGGTTGACATCTATCAGATAATTGAGAGATGAAAAGATGAATGGATTAAAAATTACCCTATAAATTATGGAGTTACTTAAGGTTAGCTAGAGGAGGCATGTCTAGGATTTATTTGAATTTAGTGGGATCAAATTCTATTCCATGAAGGGAAATGATAAATATAAGGAGTTTACTTGATATGACCCTAAAGATGCATTTATTTAGGTTGAGGTGAACATGGAATTAGACAAGGAATTTGAAGATGAATTTAAGAATTGAAAAATGGTCTTTAAAAGATTTGAACTTATCAAGGAGGTCATCTACATATTATTCCATGGTTTTATGGATGAGGTCATGAAATATGTAGGTCATGTCACGCTAATAGGTTGACTAGCATTATTCAAACCAAAAGGCATGAAACTATAGTAAAAGGTTACCCATGGGGTAATGAAGGTGATTTTGTGTTGATATTTTAGGGTGATTAAGATTTGGCTATATAATGAGAATCCATCCATAAGAGATAACATCTCATGGATGGTATTTGGATCAACAAGTTGGTCAATGATTGGTAGAAGAAAGTCATCTTTTGGACAAGCAAGGTTGAGGTCATGAAAATATATACAAATACAAAGTCCCCCTATTTATTTAGTGATAGTAATAACATTCAAGACCCATTTTGGATATTTAATGGGTTGGATGAAGTTGATAGATAAGATATGTTAAAGATTTTCTTTAACAACAAGGGAAATGTGAGGGTGCATCCTTCAAATATTTTACCTAAAAGGCTTGTTATCAAGGTTTTTGATGATATTGTGGATGAATATGGAAGGGTTTATTCTAGGCATATCACTATAAAACCAAGCAAATTCTATGCTATGGTCATGTATAAAAGAAGAGAAATCCTAATGCTCTGAGGAATCTAAAGATTGGCCAATTTTGATTATGTGAGGGTTATCCTGAGTAACCAAGTTGATATCAATGATAGATTCATTAAAAATGGTCAATGTCTTAGGAATACATAATTTTTGAAGGGATAAATCCTTAGTACCAAGATAGGTGAGAATGGAGTTATCATCCTGACATTGGATAGTATTAATGGTAGGAGAATCATCTTAGACCATCTTAGGATGAGTTAAAGGAATGGTTATAATTTCCAAATGAATTTGATGTGTCAGTGGTCCCAAACTAGTCATATTGATAAAAAAATTTATGAGGGATGGAATCAATATCATCATATTTTTAAGAAGAAGAGTTTGGTGAGGATGGGGTCTCTTCCTCAATGATTTCAATAGAAGGTGGGTGAGTTGGTTCTTCTAGTTGGATAAATCCAAGGCCATGTCATTAATGAGGATTTTTTGTTTTAAATGGGATAATATCATGTGGTCCATGCTCATAATGACCTAAATTGAACCCTTTAAAAGCACACCAATGAAGGTATGTTTGGGTAAAATCTGGTTTATCCAAGAAAGAAGAATTAGAGGTGAATGGTTTGATAGAAGATGAGGCATTAGAAGCCAAAGGTGGTTGATCATCCCCCATAGATAAATTTGGTTTGGTAGTTGGGAGGACTAAAATGGATGATGGTTATAATGTTAGAATCATATATAGGAAGTTGATCAAGATTTCTATACTATTGAGTAGTAGGAAGGGTATCTAGAGTCAATATGTGATATTATCTGAGTGAAAGATTTTGGAATGTGGATTCTAAGGGTTTTTTATAGGGATTTGGTAAAAAAGGATGGTCAAGATTATAGAAGATTTATTGATATAGGATGAAGGCAATACATCCTTTAAAAAAATGAAAACATTATTTGGGTAGTAAGTCATATTGCATTACTTAAATGGACTAGGGTCAACTAGAATGACTTGAACTTGACCCTCATGTTTAAATTTGAGGCACCTATGAAAATTTGATGATACAAAACCCATGGTTAAGATCCAAGGGCATCAAATAAATACATTATATTAAAAATACCCTTATAAAATTTATAAGAGCTCAAGGAGAGTTTGAGGGCCTCAACATATATGGACAACTATTCCCAAAGTAGTTGCCATCATGTCATTAAAAGATTGTAGTATAGTAGTGGTTTAAGACATGATATTCTTAGGAATCCTAAGTTGATAATAGGCATAGGATGAGATGATATTGAGGCTAGCTTCCCCATAAATCATAACCCTTTTGATCTAGGTTTGATTGATGTGGGCAGTGATGAAGAGGAGAGGATCTAGATCATCTAGGTGGATAAGAGGTATCTCAAAATTCTAGAATGTTACAAGAGTTGATATTTAGAGGGATACAATAAGGGAAAATAGAGGTCTAGGGTCTTTGGGTTGAACCTCAATCAATTAAAAATCCTCCATCATAGATTGACAATGTTGGGGCGAGGTTTAGATCAATTCATATATGGTCATCTTCATTAGGGTTTGGTGAATTTGTTTGAGAATCAGTGTATGTATCAGTTCAAATGGGTTGGATTGAGGAGTACCAAAGATATAAATATTGGGATTTAGTGAAGGTGATTGGGGTAATTTTTTAGAATAGGATATGTCCAAGACATGGATACTTTGGATTTCCCTTTATCATTTTGATTTTATGATCGAGTGACCACATGGATGGTGTAAATTTAGAATGTATGTGGGTTGGTAGGTTACTTTGGATCATTCATACTCTTTGATGAGATCTTGGAGGTAGGTTTATGTGGGGTGATAGTTTTAGGTTTTTGTCTTGGAGGTGGGCTAAGAGGAATTTCCTCTGTCAAAAGATCATCTACATCACATAGTTTTTTTATTATCACTTGAAGAGCTTTATAGTTCTCAGTGTCATGTCCACATGTCCTATGATATGTGAAAATTAAGTTATCATTGAACCAAGATGGTTTTGGGATAAGAGGGTTGAATGGTTTGATGGTAGGTAGGGTTATGTAGGAAGTTGGTAACAACCTTTGTAATATGCTATAATAGGATTCTAGCAATGGTGGGAAGGAGGTGGAAGTCTTAGTCTTGACTATTGGGGTTGGTACCTTTTTAGGGTTACTCTTAATGAGTGGAGCTTTGGTTTATGCAATGATTTTGGTAGATGGTTTTGGGGTTGAGGGTTTGGTATGTATGGGTGGAGTTATGGTAAGAAGAGAATTTTGAACTTGTAGTCTCTTTGTTGGAGGGCTTGCATTTTTCAACAAGATGGAAGGGTGAGGACCTAAAATGGATATGAGGTATGGCCCTAAGATGGAGGGTGAAGTTGATTTGGGAGGTGAAATGTTTTTAGGTTTCTAAATCCTAAGTGGTTTAATCTTTCTTATTAGTTTGGTTTGTGGATTTTTAGGTGGATGAGTGAGATTTTGAGTTGGAAGGACACCAAGGTTTTTGATAGGATTTAATGGGGTAATGAGGTTTATTTTGTTTGTTTTTAAAGGAGTTGGGTTGGTTAGTTTGTTTGAAATTTGAGATGTGGAAGAGTTTGTTGGTTTGGTTGAGGTAGTTGTGGTTATGTTTTTTGAGTCTGAACATTTGGTGGATGATGGTTTTGTGGACTCATTATTTTTAGGTTATGGGAGTCCAATATGATGACAAAATATATCTTAGTAAAGGTTTGGTTGTGATAAAAATTAGATATTTTGGACCAACCCTGAAAATGGTTTATAGATAGTCTTGGCTTCTTTAGTGGTGGTTTCCAAGGATATTTCAAGTGGCTGTGTCAGTGCGATGGTCATGATTTCCTCTTCTTTTGGTAATATTTATAGGAAATTATTGGCAATTACACCATGAAAAGATTATGTGAGATGATATCTTCCTTAGTTATGCTTTCTAAAGGAAGAATAAATAGTTATAATATGGAAGAAAATGGCATAGGTGAGGTGGTATATTACATAGTTATTCTTTCTGAAGGAAGGATGGGTGAAATTAAGTGGAGTAGGAGTGTTGGTTTTGTCCTTAGTTAATATTTCCTAAGGAATGATGGGTGATCCCACTATGGAAGTAAGTGGAGTAGGAGTGGTGGTTTGGGTCATGGGTTCGTCAACTATAAGTTCATTAAGAATAATGTTTATTATATACATCTCATGTTTATGGGATGTTTTTGAATTTTTGTGCTCATTAGTTTTGGAAGGTGGGTGGTTTGGAAATGGTTGATAGAAGATGTTAAGATCTTTATTTGGAGGTGCATTTTGGTTACCCATTATAAGATCACCCTTACCAATCAAGTCTTGGACTATGTTTTTAAATGTTTTGCATCTATTCAACATTATGCCCATTGATGTGTTGGCAGTTGCATATCTCATTCTCCTTATACCAACTTGGTATAGGATGGGATGAATTAAATTATAAAGGGGGTTTGATTGGTGGAAGTTGGACTATGGATTATTTTAATAATTGTTCCAAAACCTATGCATAAGACTCCCCTAGTGGAGTATAATGCTTTTGCAAAAAATGGTTTTGGGATTTTGGATTTTGGTTTAAATAGGTGGATGGGTTGGGTTGGTTAACCATCAGAGGAAGAACCATTTTAAGGACAACAACATTGGATGATCATTTGGATTTGGCATGGTTTCCAGGTTTAGAATAAGATTTAGTAGATTTTAAGCTAGCATTCTTATTCCTAAGCTTAAGTTTACCTTCATCAATTGATTGAATTTCAAAATTCCTAGCCATGGTAAACATTTCATCAAAGGTTCAAAATATTTAAACTTTTAGGTTAGATAAAATGTGTTTAGCACATGATTGAGAGAAAAGTTCAATTAATTTAGATTAGGATAATGAGAAGGAAAGTTGGTTCATTAATCTCCTCTATTTAGAAACAAAATTGATAATGGATTCATCTTCAAATTTTCAAATACAATATAAGCCAATCATGGATAATTTCTTAGAGATGTTTATGGGGAAGTGATCCAAGAAAGTTTGAGCAAGTTGGATGAAGGAAAAGAGGTAGTGTCTAGTAATGACACTATACCAATCTAATGCAGGTTGTGTTAAAGACATGGTGAAGGTCTGAAGTAGAAGATCATTATAATAAAAGAGATAGCATGCATGCCTAAATGCTCTAAAATGTTGTTGGGGATCCTCTTTACATTAAAATTTGGTGAATTTGGGAAGTTCCCATTGACTGGGGTAAGGATGGATTGGTATGAAAGGGTGAATGGGTCCATTGTAAATTTGATCATAGGACAAAAGATTATGGACTCTAGAAATGGATGTCTTTAGATTTGTCATATTATCCATTAACATTCTAATGAAGTCAATTTTTGGTACACCCACATAGTTATAAGGTATGTGTTATTTGGGTTGTGAGGGTACAATATATTTCATGTTGGAAGGTTGGGTGGAGGCCACATATTAATAATTAGACATAAAAGGTTGGGATGATATGGGAGGCATATATCCTTATGTATTTGGGATATAACCCAAATTAGGGCGATAGGTATTTGTTGAGATATGGGCATGGTTGGGTTAGTTATTCAGAGATGTGTAATTATCTTTGTACTTATGGGTGGGAGAGTGGATGGTATGGAAACTACTAAGTTTTTAAAAGGTGTAGATGATGTTGGGTTTTGAGAGGCAAGAGGTAAGAAACCTATACTAGTGGAGGGCATACCAATGCTAAGTGGTGCTTGAATTGCCATGGGTTGGGTTATCCCTACATTTGAAGGGTAAGTGATGGATTTGGTGGAAGTAGAAGGTGATTGGGCATTTATTGGTGGTAGAAGAGAAGATTGGTCTTGGGAAATAATGGTTGATGTATTGTGTGTGGAAGAAGAATATTGAGTCACCATGGATTGGGTAGTAGAGATGGTAGAAACCAAAATCTCACCCATAAGGTAAGTAGGCATACCATAAGGTGGTTCAATACAAGGAACCAAATTAAGGACCCGATTGGAAATTATTTCAAGGTAGTGTTGGAGGGTAATGGGGTTATTGTCAAGGAGGTTAGTGAAATCCATATCCACTCAAGTAAAATAATAGGGAATATCAAGACATTGAAATGGCTAGGAGAGATTTCTACGTCTAGAGTGTGCTTTATGGATGAATAAGAGAAAGAAGGTTGGTGGTGAGGTTGGTTTTGGTTAGCTTGGTCTCTATCTTGTTAACATGTCAAGACCATGTAGTAAAATGGTGGAAGTTTTAGAAGTTTTGTGGAAATGAACTTACTAACTTAAAAAGAGATCAAAGAATAAAAAGTCAAGAATATCACACACATACACACTAAAAAGTATGTTATATCTTAGAGTTCTTTTTATCTATCTTTAGGCTTATGCCTTAATTTTAGAATTTGTGAGATTCTACTTAGTTTTTGAAATGGGTACTAGAATAAGTAGTCTATGGATGGCTTTTGGTTTGTTTAGGCTCAAAATAAATCTATACTAAAATTGGTATGTGGCTTGGTATTGTGGCCTACCCCCTCACTTCACACACCATAGCATAAAGGTGTTGAGTGCTTTGACAATATATACCAAATTACCAAAGTTTATACTCAATTAATGTACTGAGTTGGTTCTCCCCTTTATGGTGAAATCCAAGTAGGATAACCAGGATGATGGTTGCTACTAGGTAATGAAATCCTAGTCAGTTCCCTTATGTCAATGTTTGATGAATTAATTATGTAAGTGGTTTGTTAAGTGTGTGTAAGAGAAGTGATTGCTATGATTTATTTACTAATTAATTAAGCTATGTGACTTAATAATGTAAGCAATCAATAGATGAAGGTTGATTTTAAACCCAAAAGGAGATTTTAATTTATTTGAATGAGTAAAAATTAATTGGAATGCACCTAAATTTAGAATGAGAATGTAAGTATTACCCTAGGATGAATGCCTTTTCACTTTTTAGAAATAAAGGAAAATAAATGATTTTACATTTTTCAAGAAAGTAAAGAAAACAAGTACTTGCTTTTGCTTTTGAAAAGAAGAAATTCAAAGTTATGATTTTCAATTTAGAAATAAAGAAAATAATTTTTTATTTTCTTAAATAAAGAAGTGAAATGAATGATTTTTCACTAATGCAACTATAATGTCTTAAAAAAATTATGAACCCAAGCAAACTCTAGGGTCCAACCAGGTGGGACAAAATGTTTCACTATGTTTTTGTATTATTTTTTTATTTTAAAAATAATTAAAAATTAAATAAATTGAGAAGTTATAGATAAACTTAGATGAGTTTGTGCACTTTATGATCTAGATGATGTGAAGTAATCCTCTTTGTCTTGGGTGGAATGACCTGCAGTAAGAATAAGACTAGAAATGAGACTTATTAGTAAGATTAGAGGGTGGATTGCTCATCAAGTGATATATCTAAGAAGTAAAAGACTTATTTAGAAGGTTCTCTATCTACTCATTTTAAAAAATCAAGTTCTAAAAAATGTTGATTATAAATGCTTGCATAAAGGAATGAAAAGTACTTTAACACAATGTAGTAAAATGTTTTTCAAGAAAAATGATTGCTTTAACAAAATGATATTAAATTATTCAAAACAAATGCTAAAGTGATAAAATGTGATTAGGATAATTACTTCTAACTCTATGTTGTGATAGGGGTTGAAAAATAAGGTTTTGGGTTAGGTCTGATAGGTAATTTTAACTTGTTATTTTGGGAAAATGGGATTGCATAGAGATTGGTGCCAATTATTGGGTAATTTATGCTAGTCAAGGGTAGATAATGTTGATCAAGGATGACCGATGTTGGTCACTATATGTTTGTCACAGTTATAGCTTTGGGAAAAAATTGGGTTTTAGATTGATTACATAGGGGTTTAGTGGGATATTTGTAGGTTGGTTGATGGTTGTAAAGGTAGAAGGAATAACCAAGGATATCAAACACAAAGGTTTAACACTCTAAAGGCTAGGAATGGTTTGTGGAGATTTGGTGGAAAAAGGATGGTGGAGTTATAGAACTCCAACACAAAATAGAGTGTGGAGGGAAGATTCAATGGGATGTAAGTAATAAACTACAAAAACTAAATACTAAACTTATGAAAAACATAGAATACTTTGTTGTTGTGGATTTGCTAGCCTAAAGGTGACTTGAAGTTAAGTGTGAGATAATTGAAAGATTGTAACAAAATAGAAAGAGTAAAGGTGCTTGAATCCTAAGTCTTGAGGTAATGAAGCACTTCTTGATATTTATAATGGTTCTTTGGTTCCCTATAAATATCTAATTCACACAAGAGTTTGATTATCACTCAAATTATTCAACCTCTTTAGAAATGGTCATGAAACATACTTAAGTAACTGATATTGATCCTAGTCAACCAGTGTCAGTCAAGGGATGACTATCATCGATCAAGGTGGAAATGGTCTAACTTACCAAAAATAGTGTTTTTCACTTAATTTTTATAGTTAAGACCATTAAAAATGGTTCAATTTCATTTAAGTAAGCATGGAAATGCATGAAGAAATAGTCTAGGAGGTTAGGACTTTAAATTTTAGGATAGGAAATGGTCTTAAGGCAAGGCATCATTAAGTTATCCATGGGATTAATTAGGGTGAGGTGTAAATAGAATTTTATTAGCTTAATTTATTAATTTATTTATGTAAATGTGTGTGAGGGGTAAATGGGTGTTTTAATGGGTTTAGGAAATGTTCTAACCTAATTATGGCCAAGGGGGTCAAAAAGGTGTGCTACAACATCTAAAACTATTGGTGTGGTTTTCTAGTATATCCTTTTTTGTAGAAATTTAAGGATGTGTTTAAAGCCTACCACTTATTCATCTCAATTAGTTTTCTAGCTAAGTACACATTTTATAGTTAATATTTATTTATATAATAATTAGATAAATTAATTTATATATAAATTAGTGGTTGTTGATATTGTTATATTTATTCCTTGGTTTATTATTATAACACTTTAACAAACTAGGGTCTTAAGGCAAGGCGGCATTAAGTTATTCATGGGATTAATTAGGGTGAGGTGTAAATAGAATTTTATTAGATTAATTTATTAATATAAATGTGTGTGAGGGGTAAATTGGTGTTTTAATGGGTTTAGGAAATGTTCTAACCTAATTATGGCCAAGGGGGTCAAAAAGGTGTGCTACAACATCTAAAACTATTGGTGTGGTTTTCTCGTATATCTTTTTTTGTAAAAATTTAAGGATGTGTTTAAAGCCTACCACTTATTCATCTCAATTATTTTTCTAGATGAGTACACATTTTATAGTTAATCTTTATTTATATAATAATTATATAAATTAATTATTATATAAATTAGTGGTTGTCGATATTGTTATATTTATTCCTTGGTTTATTATTATAACACTTTAACAAACTAGGGTTTTACATTTCATAAATCCCTAAAAAGGTTAAATCTATAAATGATAAGGTATATCTTGATTTTTTAATTTATTGGGCACATGCATAGGTAGATATAAATTGGAAACCAATGTACCTTTAACTTTGATGATGGTATGGTCCGGATATAACCAATAATCACCCAATGACTTGAGTGATCTCTTAATCTACATAGTCTTGGAATTAGTTGTCCATTTATTGCCTTGTAAACCATGAGATATAAGATGTCTACTAGAATATGCATATTTTCCTTATATTTTTAGATATGGACATGATAAAATTCATCAAAAACTCTTTTTTACTCTTTTGGCTCCCAAGGATTTATTTCTAAAAGGTCTAAAAATCCTACATATAGTGTCTTCCAAATATGAACACATGTAAAAGTTCATATTTGATCAATTTGCATGACCCTCTAGGTTTTTAAATTTAAAATCATTATCTACCCTAGTGGGATTATGATTTTGCCTTTGAAAATCATAGATAGTAAAGGGATCCATACCTCATCTACATGAGTTATAAATGGGGATATATGTAGTCTAATCAATAAGGCCATGACGATTCTGTCACTAGTTTGAATTGGGCAAATATGACCTTCTTCTTCAAATCAAATTTATTGGGTTTCAAATCCCATCCTATTATGGTACCCATAAAACTATTATATGTAACCACTCAGTGAGTGTTTTTTAGTTATAAGGTATGTCTAGTTTAAGTAGTCTATAAAAAATTTCAAAGGCTATGCTAGCCACATATGCTACTAGTTGTGTGTTGTTATTATGAAAAATATATATTTTACATGCGACTATTGTAAATATATCATTAACTAAGTCTACACATGGAAATACCTCAGGTTTGGTTGTTAGTTTATGAAGTTTGATAGATTTTATTAACATCAAGTCATCTTTGTATTCTATATACCCTTTCATCAAGAGTTACATTTTCCTCACCATTATATGGTCTAATGACTTTGACCTCTATATAAATGTTTCTATAGAAATTTAATGAATTTTTCAAATAATTTTGATCAAACTCCATGTATTTGAACTCTTGTCTAGTTCTAATCTATAACATTGAAGGATCTAATTGTTGATTCATGACTTATATTATTAACTAATATGATCTCTGTGTTTAATTTCAAAATTTTGGAATTTCCATTGATATGGATCTTTGGATAGTAGTTCTTAGATTAAAATTTGGAAAATGTAATTTTATTTGAATTTGGGACATAACATATAGCACATATTTTAATTCTACAAATTCATTACTTGAATATATTATGCATGAAAATTAATTGTAGGGTAATGGTCCCAATCACCTATCCATTCTAATTTTGAATTTTATTTTGTGACAAGCTTTTGTAGATTTATTTAACACATGAAACCTTTTTAATGTCTCTAGTTTATTATTCATCCATAAAATATTTAATGTGTTGGTCTATTAAATTTTTTTATTATCATTGAATTGCATGTTTTTATTGTTGACTACGTAATTATAAGATGCATGGCACCATTTAGTTTTATCTCTTAATTTATACCTATCATTTCATCCTTGGGTCACATCAGTGAAGTGATGGCATATGGAATTAAAAATTGTGTATTATTATCATGAAAGGGACAAATGGATCAATTACTAAATGACATGTGGTATCTGATTGTGTAAAGGATAACATGTGGCACCCTATCATTATGTCATTTGGTCAATATATTTAAGCTTTATCATTTTGTATATTATTTTATGTGAAATAAAATAATGACA
The DNA here is from genome assembly GCA_037957365.1 of Torreya grandis. Lineage (NCBI taxonomy): Eukaryota > Viridiplantae > Streptophyta > Pinopsida > Cupressales > Taxaceae > Torreya > Torreya grandis. The sequence continues at coordinate 168,990 of JARHVA010001606.1, read as the reverse complement.
TGTGGATTTATCTCACTCAATAACTTACATGTATTTTTAAATTACCTTAATTCATTAAATACTATGATTAATTAAGATTGAGATGTGTGGAACAATCTCACTTACAGGGGTGGTCACCAATTTTTATGACTTGGTATTTTAGGATGAGAGATATGATGTAGTGAGATGAATATACATGGCTAAATATCATAAAACTAGTTGGTCATGGGAATTTTTACCTTATGTTTTCAAAAAAATATCGATGATACACTGAGATGTGGGCACTTGGTAGGATCTAATTTAGGCAACATGCTAAAAGTATTTTTTAAAGTTTGATGCATTTTTATGGTCCTCAAAGCTTCGATGAGTGAGGGAAACCTATTTAATAATTTTGACATGTAAAAATAGATAAAATTTACAATAAAATGGTTAGATTGGTTGGTCAAATAGGTCAAATTTAAACATAAACTAACCTAACAATTAATTGATGCCCCAATATTAAGCTAAAATTTATAAATTAATTTGTAAATGACAAAATTTAGGATTTGGTATGTTTAGGTTCAAATTTATTTTAGGGTAAATTTATATTTAAATGGAAACCAAACTTAGGGTTTTTAAGTATAAAGGGCCCCTATTCGACTTTTTTTAAAATGGGGCATGTTGATCACAACAAATCATAGGTTTAACAATGCTTTAGGGGTAAAGAAACTAGGAAATGACTTGATAAATAGGAAAAGAGGAGGTAATTCATCTAGATGGAAATGACTAATAGGAGGAAATTTTACGTGTGGAGGTGATCATTATACAAAATACTTCCCTTTATGGAAAACTTAAAGAAAATATAGAATTATTTTTCTTCATCTTCTCAACAAGGAACTTTCCAACAATGAATCCATGCAGTAGTTTAAAATCATAAGGATGAGTTTTAGATCTCACTAATTGAGGTGTCAAATACTTTTTTTGGAATATTTTTTTCAATTTTTATAGATACTAGAGCTAATAAGTGTTTCATTTTTCCTAAATATCTTAATAAACTACCTAGAAAAGCTAGTCATATGAAAAATGCACAGACTACATAGTATGGGAATCAATCTAGATTTAAATAAGATAAGTGCCTAGTAGAATCAAAGGTGGAATTGGATTTTGAAGCATAAGGCAAAAGGATATTGAATAATTAATAAGGTATAGTGTTTACATATTTTATAAATCAAACTCAAATCCAAGAAGATAAAAATGAGACTAAGTAAAAGCAGATCTCAACCACCCAATTGATAAAGTATAAGTGGAATAGAAGTCAAATTTTCATGGTTAATATAGATGAGGTAGTGGAACCTAAAGAGACTATCTTATAGATATATATATTTTTTTAGGATTTTAGGGATGTGTTTCTAGAATATTTTCACCACTTCCATGTCTAAAATGATAATAAAAAAAAATTATGCAAATAAGAGTAACTTTTTACAACATTACGAATTAAGCCTAGAAATCACTAAACATTTTGATTTCATCTACACATTGGATGTAAGCATTCTGAAACATAGGTGTTTCCCTAATTGGCTAAATTCACTGCACTAGAACAATAAATTATCACTATGATCATATTTATCATCATCACTCGTCATTTTCATCTCTATAGTCAATTAATCAATTCCTCTTATTACAATCAAATCAAAAAAAATCATATTCATATCTTATAATTTAAATTATTCCTTCCTCTAATTATAAATTCCATGGAATTAGAATTTTTAATTTCATTTAATTATATTTTTTCCTAATTTTCACCATTTTCCAAGGAGCATTCTTCACCCTTATATCTTAGAGACAAGATGTAGGGCCCTTATATCACATTTTATTCATTAAATTAATCTTTTTGATTAGTTTAATTAATCTTATTTATAATTATAATTCTATGGATTTAGAGTTATAATTTCATTTGAATTACTTACTCTTCTCTTTTCCACCTCATTCGAATAACATCTTCCCTTCCAAAATAATATCAAGATGTCAAGACATATTATTTTATGAGTCCACCTCCAATATCAAAATAAAATTATGAGGGAGTATTCTCCACCCTCCATATTGGAAGCAATATGGAGGGATCATATTTCACCTTTTGATATATTTTAATGGGTATTATACACACTCCCTATTGAATGCAATATGGAGGGATCACGTTAGTTCCCCTTGAAATAATTTGAGGAACATCCTCGACCCTTCATATTAGACAAGCTAAAAATATCATATTGGTGATCAATGTCATGATCCATGCGATGCCTTGGGGTAAATTTTACACCATTAATTTGATAAAAAAGATGAAGTTCTCACATTTAGTCACTTTACCTATAAATAAAGAGGCACCCCTATTTGTATTAGATTCAATTTATAGTGAAGCCTTGCCAGTTCATAAAGATACTTTGTGCATCAACTCAATTTCTTATCAACTATTCTTCAAAGTTATCCAAAGGAGATGCTTCACTCTTCAAATATGACATTTTCAAATACCCTTTGAGACTAAATTCTGAGCCACACTCCAATTACATTAGAAAAGGTGAATAATCCACAAAAGAAGGTATAATTTATATGATTTTGTCTTCATATTTGGTTTTCTTCCATCCTTCATTTGTCCTAGGCTTAAGTTTGTTGTTTCATTTCTTTGATTTTGATATTTTCACTAATGAATGAAACACTAGTGTTTGTACTCCTATGGATACATATGGCACACTCAGTGGGACTCACACCTCATTTTATTCAATTAATAATCTTCTTATTCCTCCCATTTGGAAATTATCTTAGATATGAATTTTATTTCCCCTACTCTTCTAATTTTATCCATTATATGTCTCTTTAGGCTTAAAATCATATTATTTTAAATTTAATTTAGTAAATTTAGCATAGAACATTGAAAACATATTTTCTATCAAATTAATTTCTAGGTTCTCTATTTTTAGGCTTTTTACAGAAACCTATTTTTGTTTTGAAAATAAGTTTACACTTTTCTTGATATTTTTGTTTTAATTACCATAATAAATTTAGCATGGAATTCTAAAATTGTCATTTTGATCAAAATAATTTATAGGTTCTCTATATTTTCTCTTTTTATAGAAATTTGTCTTATTTTTGAAGAATAACTTAGATATTTCTCAATATTCACATTTTACTATTTATAGATTTGAATTTGTCAACATAGTTTCTTGAAGGTGATTTTTGGTTTAGTTTTTAAGTATTTTTGATGCAAGTTTTTGATTGCTTAACCCTTCATAAACAAACTAATAATTGTTTTGTGCAGGATGCTTACTAGATAATAAAAGGTAAAAAACCAAAAAAAAGTATCACTTGTCAAAGACTACAAATAAACTACTTATGACTTTGTTACATGTTCCGAAGGGTGTGGTGATTAATTAAAAATAAAAATTATTCACTCACATTTCCTTTAAATTTTTTAAAAATAACTCATACTTAGACTTAATGTAATAAAACACTTTCATTTATATTTGTCATCTTAGTTAATTTTTTTTGTACCTTACTTAGTGCTTGCTTGTGTGTTTGTGCAATTATTTCACACGTATGATCTACCTTGGTAGGTTGACCTAGACATGGGGATTTGATCACTTATTTTATTCCAAAATATTTACCTATTATGCTATTCATTTTCCCCTAGTGGAATTCATGTGAATTAGAATGACAATACCTTTTATTTTTTATGGTTGTATGATTAGGGTGTCATTTCCTTCTCTTGAGTATTTAGGGAATGGTGACTAAAATGTCACTACCCAACATTCATACCAAATACATTTATATGGTAGGGTATATAAATGAATGCTACATTATTTTTTTAACCTAAAATGTCCCTTGAAGATTGATTCTTATGGTATCACCTTACTGAAATACTATGGATGAAGTGGTCACAAAATAACAAGACTCTCTTGTGAATAGGTTGTTAAGTCTTAATGACCAATTAATTTTTTTTATGCCCACGTACTTCAAGGTATATCAGGACCATATAATAATCCCATGAAAAATTTAGAATAAGACATTTTGGTCATGAAACATTCATCAGTGTAGGGTTGAAAATGAAACAACACCCTAAAATATCTTTCATGTATGCATATTTTGAGAGAAGGGTGGGATTAAAACACCACAAATAACTACATTATTTACTTAAATAATATTAAAATTTATAATCCTCTCTCAAGGTAAGTATATCAAAATAATTAGTCAATGTGGATTACTCCCATGTCAGTCACTAAAGTATAATCATGAGCTTGAATGATTTATTTCTAGGTTGTGGTATCAAAACTTTTCATATATTAAAACATAGACCAAATAAACCTTCATAAACAGTTATTACTCTACCCAATTTCCAAGTCAAAAATTATTCCCTTCTATATCTCATGTCAAAATTTGTCTAAACACATAACCCTCTTATCTAAAATTATGTCATTATATTGCCAATTTTGAATCAAACTTACTTCCAACCAAATTCCAAATTCAAATTTCAAACCAAATTTACAAATCTATTTCAAATTATCTAAACTATTCAATTCCAATATGATCAACTCTATTCAAAATAAAATATTTAAAATAATTTTTTTTGATATCAACTCTATTCAAGTTAAACATTCAATTATCTTTTTCAACTCACATTTAAAGATTTATTCAAAATCAAATTTAAACCTAATTCACACTAATCTAAAAAAAGGTCACATTCTAGTCAGTTAAATTTAATCAAGGTCCACCATTTCAAATCATATCCTTATCTTTCCATTTAATCTCTTACACCTATCAATTGGGACCGATGAATTCATGACATCCATCCTTTATTTTATTTAAATCCAATACAACATCAAATTCTAATGTAAGATTAAAACAATCCAATAAATTTACCCAACATAGACCTAATAATGTTCAATCTACTCAAGTCCACCCTATTTGGGGCCAATTCTAATTTCATTCACGAATTTGGTTAGGTTCACCATACCTAGGGATAATATAAATCAAATAAATTCTAATCAATTTTACCCTATTTAAGGCCCAATCCAATCAAATCACTTCCAATCAATTCTATCTTGTTTGGGGACCAAGCCAATGAAAACACTTCTAATTAATTCCACCTTGTTTGGGGCCCAATATAATCAAATAAATTCTACCCTGTATGGGGCTAATTATATTTTCATCAGGTAAATTACACCCTACTTGAGGCCAAGTATAATACAATCATTCCCCTTGCATGTATCCTTTCTTGGGGGAATCCTTTGATCAGTATTATATTACCATTTCATTTAATTTTATTGTGTTCACATTAGATCAAGACAGAGACTTTGAATGATACATGTTTAACAACAAGGATGATCTCCTTTTACTAATTTTATAAATATGTGCTTGACTACCTATGTGTTTTTATCTAACGAAACTATATTATATCATAAATAAGAGTAGTCACATTGTCTCACAATGACATTCATCAGGAATCTCATCTAGTTACCCACATGATCATGATCATACTAGAAAATGGAAATCTATTTTGACACCTTTATCTAATGACTATATATATTTTAAGCCATAAAAAACATGTCAAGCATTAAGTATAGTCCCATTTTTAAGCCAATATGTTATAGACCAACTCTTTAAACTTAGCCAAAACCTATCCTACTTTTCATCTATTATTGATCCAACCTTAGGGTCACAGTTAATCAGGCCATCCAATTATGTCTTATCATTACTAATCCAAGGGCCATCATCTACTAAGGATCTAAGTGCATCCAAATTTAAGAATCAATATCTAGTGATATGCCAAGTTAATTTTATAAATCATAATAAGACTAATCCACCTATAAATCTAGATCAAGACAGGTCAACCATATTTTATGAGTCACCTTTTGATCATATTCCTATATTTGATGATCCTTACTTTGATGAACCTCTCTATGATTTTTTACCTATATTTTATGAACCCTTATTATATGGGCCCATATTCAATTATTGACCAATAATATATCTTCCATCCATTATCCCATGTTTCCCATTCTTGAAAATCCTTTCATCCTCAAGTCTTCATTTTTCAACAAGAAGTGACAAAGGTACTTGTGGACAACTCAATCTATCAGGTCATCCATGTGGATCAATCACAATTCAAATCAATATCATTATCAAAATTATTTTTAAAATGACAACTAAAATTAGAATCAAGTTCCATTTTATAACCCACATCAGAATCATAATCACATTTATAATTAGAATCATGATATTTACCATTAGCCTTAGAATCAAAATCGACAACATTATTAGCAATAGATTTAACATTAGAAAAAATATCAAAATTAGGATATTATAATATTATAAACACACCTCTTTAATATGAGTTTGAATCCATTAGTGATGCTTATACAATTTTTGAGGAAGTTTCCTTCAACATCGATGCAAGTTATCCTAGTAGCTTCTATAAGGATGGTGCAACATATTATCCTTCCATTATTATTCCCCATCCTCTTCACATAAACCATCTAATCCATTACCCTAACATATTATTTCATCCACATATCAATTGGGATCAATATAATCACACATTATTGGAATTATTTTAGAGTGACATTCAATTGAAGTAATTCAATCATAATAAAATATTCCTAGTGAACCCTTGTTTGAAGAATTATGGGACCATTCAACAAATCAGAGTCTAAAATCAGCATATTTTAGTTAAACCTTACTTAAGGCACTAAGGGAAAATCAAAATGAGTTATCAACATCCCTTAGTGAAACCTTATCTGAGGCACTATCAAACAATAAAAATTAGAATAGTCAAGAAGACTCAGTTAGTGAAAACCTCTTCAAAGTGCCAATAAATGAATAAATAAGTAATAGATCACTTGATGAAGATATTATTTAATTTAATTAGATCATATGGACCTATAACATCCAAAATCATGTCATATTTAGAATAAAAACAATGGCGTGTGTGATTGAATGTCCCAATTTTCATTGTCCTTACAATAATTATCCCTTCTTTCAAAATCATACTTTATCCTCCCCCATCACATAAAATCTTTTATCCAATTTTTATCATAATTTACCCTCCTCCATGACATAAAATCCTTTATCCAATTTTTATCATAATTTACCCTCCATATAATAATTATATTTCATTTAGGATATGAAGATACCTCATCTATAGGTTTGGAAGAAATAGAATCAACAATCAATGAAAGATCAAAACAACATCATTAAATCCCACATAAAAAATAAATTTCTAGTAGAGAAGCTATTTAGAATAAGTATGGGATAGAGATCAAACATTAAACATTATGCATCTAATCATCCTCCTTTAAATAAAGATGACAAAAATTAAAAATTAAAAATCAAATCAAAATAGAAATATAAATAAATCATCCAATTATGAAAACCATGTTTGTGGCACCTTGGGCAAGTACCATGATGAAAACCAATTTTATAGAATCATGTGTAAATAATGTTTTTTTTCTAAAAATACCTTGGAACTTGGGGAAATTATTGTATATAATGAAATTTTTTACATTCCCATCATATTAAACATTTTACCTTATCCTGAACCATCTTTATTTTCATCTTACCTTGGTCTAATTTTACTTCTCATCTTGATCTTAATAAGAAATTGAAAATTGTTTTGAGCCCTATTTTGGAAAATCACTTGGCATATCCTCTTAGTGACATTTTGATGATTGGGATTTTTTTTTCCATGTGACATGGTCCTTGGAGATTCCTAATCCTATTATCATCCATTATTATCCATTAGGATCATTCTAATCCTACCATTTTCTATTAAATCCCATCTCAGTGCTAGAACAAGTTTTTCTCTTTGTTGATGATCCCTTATGGGTATAATGATCCAAACACTCCTAATTATTCTAGTTACATTATATTGACATTTTTTGAGTTAAATATTATCCATAAAATTCAATCTAATAAAAATCATGATCATCTTAATCATCTTTCATTCCTTGTTCACACTTATCACATTCTACTGCTAGTTTCAGTTGAACTACTATGGCTTAGGGTCCATTTGGACTATGTAGGTAACACTTATTTTTTTGAGGTCAATTTTTCCACCCTTAAATTTACTATCTCACTATTTTAGGATTAAAATTATATTTAATATTATAATTATCCATTTATTTGAAATGCCAAAAACTTTAAAACATTTAAAAATTTATAAAATATTAAACATTTATAACATTAAAACATTATAAAAATTAGAAAAGACCATAATATCCAAAAAATATATATAACCAAAAAATACAAGAACATTTTTCTTGTATTAATTTTATCAAATAATCCTTTATCAATCATAATTCAAAAAAATCATCTACCATTGGGATGTGTCCTTCTAAAATCCACACTATTTGGAGCAAAGTCAAATCAAATTGCTCTAATTCAAGCTCATTCCTTCCACCTTATTTGGTTCATGTCAAGATCACAAATTATTATAATATTTTTTATTCCCACTTATTCCCATTGCATGTGTCACTAATTGGGTACATCAATTCCAACCATAATTATCATTGAGATTATCATGTGAATTTTGAGTTGATTCATGACATGATACTTTCTATTGATTTTTGTTTTCATGTTTGTGTTTTTACTTGTTTTCTTATTTGTTTTTTTTTTTCTACCTTGACTCATTCCATTTTGAAAAAAAGTTAATAATAATGGTTTCCCTTGTAATTCAATTTTACTTGAGTCCACCTATTGTCATACAACAACATTATCATCATGGTTTTTATCATTGGTGCATTTTTGTCAATTATCAATTAGAAAGGGGGTCAATCCTTATGCACATTATAACTAACTCATCATGGTGTTTTATATCATGATGCATAATATCATATAAAAAATTAAAAATCAAGTAACAAAGGTATTAAATGGCAATGTCATAATGGAAGTATCTCCCTTCACATCATCATTTATTACCCAATCAAATTATCTTGGTTATCTTTGGTTGCATCACATCATCCCATTTTTTATGATAAAATTAAAACATGTGAACATTATAGATACATATATGATCATATAGATTTGAATTTATAAATAATCACATAAAATAGAGTCATACACATTGATCAACCATTATTATTATTCTAATCATCTAGTCCATTCTTCATCATATTCTCTCCCAATTTCTAGGATAACTACATTGGCTTGAGGTATTTTTAGATCGTAGGTAACACCCGAAACTAATTATTTTATGAAATTAGATCAAACACGCTTATTTTATTATTGTAAACATATATATTATTTGAATATAATAATATAATTATTCAATCATTATCTTATTTTTTCATTCTTCAATCTTTCATCACTTTGAGAATTCTTGTGTGTTAGGTTTTTTTACGGATTCTTAAAAAACATTATACCATTAACATACACATTTGTGTCCAATTATCAAATAAAAATAACTCATATCATAATTAATATATGTAATAGGTTAAACCCTTGATATTCTTACCAATCAATAATTCTATCAAGTCATCAAGTAAAATCCACCATGTTTGGGGTAAAACAAATCAATTTCTTCCTGTTTGGGGAAAATTATCATTACATGCTTGCAACTTTCATCCTATTTGGGGAAATTAAAAGTTTATGGATTATTTTTGGAATATATCATCCTCTAATTATTCCTTGTTTGGGTAAAATAAATTCATCATAATTATAAATAAAATCATGAAAGCATTAGCTCAAATGGTGTAATTTTGTCCACAGTTTAATCTTCTCTTATATTCTAGCTTCTTCCTCTTTTTTTCAAGATCTCATCCCCACATGAACACTCAAGGGGAAATAATATATAAATAATTTCATTCAAATAATATCCTTATATTTCCATTCAATCTCCCACACTTGTCATTTGGGAACAATGAAATTATAACATCCATTATTTCTTCATCTAATTGTCATCATACTAATTTCATTTTTTCTAAAGTCTTGATTCATCGAGTGTCTCAAAATGCCTTCTAAAATAGGCTGAAAATGTAGACACTCCATTTTCACCACTTACAAGTCTAAAAAAATAATCAAATTGAATTTTATGCAAATAATAGTGACTTTATATAATATCAATATCAAGTTTTGAAATTCTCTCTAGGAGATGAATTCTATGAACAAGTCAAGAAATCCCTAGTAGAAAATCCTTAATATGAAAGATATGAATGACTCTAGTCTACAAAATATGGGATCCTAAGGTTTAATGTTATAATGTATGTGCTAAAAAATATAATTTTAGAGTCACAATGCTTAAGGAGTTGCATAATACTCCTTATTCTAGTCATTTAAGAGCATCTGAGCTACTAGTAGGGTTTATAACATTGTATTTATAAATAATAATCAAGAAAGATGCAACTTATTTGATAGATAATTGACTAATTATATAAATGGGTTTTCATACAAAAATTAGATATTACATATAATTCATGAGAAAATAATTTTTGATATAGAACCTTTCATGAACTCAATATTTTTTCAAACTCATAATATATCCTTGGGAACATAACTCAATTTTAGTACATCAAAGAATATTGAGATAAATGGGTAAAAATAAATGGTAAATCAAGTTTTATAAGTTTTTTTAGGATATATTGCATGGACAAAAAGGTACAAGTGGGAAGAATACCTTTCACTAGTTGAGTTTGCATATAATAAATCATTCCATTCAACTTTGAAAATGTGCCTTTTGAGGCTATATATGGTAGAATATGTAGAACACCTATCATCTGGGGAATATTAGAGGATAAATTAATTTTTGGGTTTAAAATTATTTCTTATGGAATAACATGTAAAACTAATTAAAAAAGATTGTTTAAATCATATGGCAAGTAGAAAAGTTGTGTTGATTTAAAAAAGGACATCAAGGTAGTTCTAATCTATAGACAAAGTATTTATTAATTTTCAGCCACATAAATATTCCTATTAAATTTGAAAAATCATCCAATCTAGGACTTATATATTTAATAAATTTGGAGGTTATGGAATTAATTAACCTTTTTCTTATAGACTTATTTTACACCAGCACTAGTTGAGATTCATAATGTTTTTCATGTGTCTTATTTAAAAAAAATATGTGTCTGATCCATCTCATGTAATTGATTGGAATGCTCTGCATGTTATAGGTCCAATATTGGTAAAAATATAACCTATTATAATACTTTAAACACACAAGATCAATTACATAAGAGATAAGTGGCTCAATTCAAGGTCTAGTGGGACCGATATTATGAAGATAATGACACTTGGGAGGAATATGATTCCTTCCATAAGTCCTTTCATCATTTATTTGGATGATATATTTTTTTGAACTTATAACATTTTTAGACATGTATTATTTATAAAAATTTCATCATGATGAAGATCTATTTGAGGGGAAAGGAGAGGTCGTTACACCCTAACCTATCCTTAACAGAATTTTTTTGTTTTAAATAGATAGTTAGACTACTAATATGTGTGGAACAATCAAATGCATTCTATTGTGATTATTTTATTTTTACTTTTGAATTTTACATTCAAAATCTATATTTACAACACACTTATTTAGTATAAAATGTATGGCTTTAGATAATTGTTATGCATTTTTACATGAATGATACAATGGTATTTATATCATTTATTGTTAGTTATTTTTTTTAATCTATATTGATATAAATGGACTAGCTATATTATACCTATCTAAGGTGGATGCATGATATTTTTACCCTCACATAGAAGTACAAAGGGAGAGAATCATAAGGAAGAGAGTGATAGATCATGAGAGATGGGAGTACAAAAAACCCACCAATAATCATCACACACATGCACACATTTGTTTCCTAATTTTGATTGCTTATATTTATTTTTACTTCCCTATTAATATCATATATGCATGGATTTATTATGTGTTATTCTTGTTTTATCATGATAATATCATGTGGTAATAAATATTTTAGTAGTTGTTTAACCATCTTGACATGGTGGATATTGGATTTTCATGTACTTTAGAGATAGAGTTAAATAACTTATTAATTCTTGTGACAATGTTGTTTGATTTTATCTATATGGTTTGTATTCTATTTATTGGTCCTTATATTTTTGTGTGCATTATGAATGCCTATGAAATATTTATTTTTAAGTGGCATAACCTTGTTTTATTCTATCTACACCATTATCATAAAACATTGAGAGTATACAGAACCTTCATAAGTTTTATAAGCCTTATTAAGGTAGGTACACACCCACATACACAGACACCTTAATAAGGCATACAAACCTTATGAAGGTTATAAATTATTTTAATTATTTACAAACCTTATTAGTGGCACAATTAGGTGATAATATGTTTTTTAAAACCATTTTTTGGTGGTAACCATGATTTGAATACATTAACCTTGGGTAAATTGGAGATGGTAAAATGCAATAAGTAAAAATGATTTATGTTTAGGTTTTAATTTTGGCATGAAATGTCAATTAAGTTAGATTGGGTATTATATGGAGTTGTTTTTGTTGAAACCCTAGTTTTAACACTAAAATATATTGTTCAAGCCCATTTTTGAAGCTATCATTGTAGTCTACATGAGAAAAGGTAGAAAAATAGAGAAGATGTAAGAGAAGATTAATTTAGAAAATGAGGGTTTTTTGTAATTATAAATGTTAAAAAAAATTGGAATAAGAGAGGACATATACATAATAGAAAATAAGGAAAATGAGAATAAGGAATCAATGCATGGTTTTAAGAAGAAAAAAGCTAGTGAAATATCTACCAGGCAAGTACCCAAAATCTATAAATATAATATAATTCATTTCTAAGGTTGATTCTTGTCTTGGATAAATTGTGTATAATAAATTAAAATGTTTTTAATACTATATTTAGTTTATTCTATGTGTATTAGGCATTATTATTTATTTTATATCATTGAGTGAGATTTGAGTTCAAAATTTTAATTGGTAAGTCCTCACTAGATAATGGATTTAAATTTATAAGGTTTATTTCCCAATTGTGGATCAAATATATAACAAAACATTAGAAAAAATTTAAATGGGTTATTTTTGTGAAACCCTAATGGCCAATATCATTAAATATTACACCTTAACTTGTATTTTACCCTAAATAATGCTGATAACATTTATATTAAGAAAGTTATAAGAAAACTATGGTGAAGGAATATTATTGTCAATATGGTTTTTAAAACATATAAATAGGTTGTTTTATAATAGTTATAATATGTGCATATATGTTGAGATAATTTTTAGGTTTTATTAATCTCATATGGTTAAATACTGGTCAAAATGAAATAAACTTGTCTTATTTTTAGATGGCTATATCATGGGAATTTATGGTGTTATCAAATATAGCATATCTTGAAATTTTTTATTAAAACTTGAGGGTATACATTTATTTATATTATATTACATATATTTATCTCATACTAGAGATGATAGCTTTAATTTCATAATGACTTATTAGTATGGGACAGTGCTGTGCAGATGAGTGAGGAAACATTAGAGTGACTATTATATAAATGATATTGGGATATTTTGGAATTAGCAAAACTTTAAAGATTGAAAACACATATGTACAAGGTTTTAGCTTAACATCTTGTTATTAGACCTAATTATTGGTTGTACATTATTGTTCTATAAATGGATTTTTTATAAGTTTACCATTAGGTTTTTATGATCTTGTTAATGAATAAAATAACATTAATTTGAATACTATGCATATATAAAGTATTTATATAAAAAAATTAGTTACTATGGATGTTCAAGAGTACATTGTGTTTAGCATGATTATTTGGAATTCTAAGTTTGTATGGTTTTAGGTTACTCTATTATACAGTTATTTCTATTGATTGTTATTGAGTTTACTTGAATTTATTTATAGTTTATTAATTTGTATAGAATTATGGGTTTATTAACCTCTCATAAACCTACAATTGTGATTACACATCCAACTATAAACTTATAAGAGGTTGATGTATTTCAAATTTCAAATATTCATTTAGTTTATTGGGTTGGAATATAAATTTATTATTTATTAGTGAATATGAATTTTGAATGAAATTACTAAATGAAAAATATTGAATTTGTTACAATAGTAATCTTCAAATTGTCATTCTTTAAGAATTTTGTAAAGGGATTATAGTATTGTTAGATAAATTAAAAACATAAATATATATTCATGTAGAAAACTATTTAGTGGTAGCTAAGATGTGGGTATTGATGTTTTCATATATGTTTTATCACATTTGGGTATATATGTTTATATCCAATGATGTTTTACTTGAAAGGAAATATGGTTGTGCTAAAGATAATATTTTTTATTGTGAGATAGTTGGAGATTATAAATATGATGCATAAAAGGAGTAGTAAATGAGCTCCTATATATGATACTAATTAGGAATGATCTTATGAATTATATGATTTTTTTTGTATTAATAAATATATTATGACATTTTTATTATATTCTATTGGATTAGGAATGAGCTTATAAATTCTAGTATTTTTTTTGTATTGAGAACTCTATTATGACTATTTGATTATATTCTCCTTATATGGATTGGTTGTGAGAATTATTTATGATTTATGATGAGTTTGATTTAATAATGAATAGCCATCCTTATTATTAATGGGTGATGAGTGATAATCTATGATTCTAACTACAATCACTCATCATTGGTTAGTAAGATGGGAAATGATATCAATATGTTATAATAGAGAGTATGGTTGATGTGTACTATGACCCAAATTTTATGGTTGATTGGATAATACTATAATATTATTTTTTCAAAAGTAATGTTATAGTTTTATACATTTTTATTACACAATACTTTCTAGTTGAGTTATTTTATTAATGTCATAAAAGATAGAGATGTGCCTAGGGTCTGTATGACTGGTTGTATGTAATAATGATTTTAATTTCACATATGATTCTCAAATGGTTTTGGATACTTTCATAATCATTATATTAAACTTAAGAAGGGAAGGTACACTCCCAATGAGGAGGTGTGTGAGATACCTTAGGTTTGTGGTTAGAGGTAAAGTACCTAGATGATGCTCTCCCTCTCTACACTTGAATTAGAACTGATCTTGATACATAATCATGGATACTATATTAGTTTATTGAGATGATTTAATTAAATATATATTATAATTTTTTAATTTTAATAGTGTTATATTTAACTATATTACATACTATTGGTTATTATAAGAAATGTAAATTCATCATTTATTATGTTGTACTTTAGCACTAGTTATATAAGATGATTTTAGATGATTTTTCATATTTTGAAATTATTTTATTATATTTTTATAATTTAATTTATGAAATCACACACACACACACACACACACACACACACACACACACACACACACACACACACACACACACACACACACACACACACACACACACACACACACACACACACACACGTGTGCGTGCGTGCGTGTGTGTGTGTGTGTGTGTGTGTGTGTGTGTGTGTGTGTGTGTGTGTGTGTGTGTGTGTGTGTGTGTGTGTGTGTGTGTGTGTGTGTGTGTGTGTGTGTGTGTGTGTGTGTGTGTGTGTGTGTGTGTGTGTGTGTGTGTGTGTGTGTGTGTGTGTGTGTGTGTGTGTGTGTGTGTGTGTGTGTGTGCATGTGTGTGCGCACGCGCGTGTGCATGCACACATGCGTGCATGTGTGTGCATGTATATTTTCATGCATATATGTATATGTGTGTGTACATGTGTGAACACACACACTTACATTATTTTCACCATTGATGCCCATTTATGAGTTAAAACAATAATTG
The DNA here is from genome assembly GCA_037957365.1 of Torreya grandis. Lineage (NCBI taxonomy): Eukaryota > Viridiplantae > Streptophyta > Pinopsida > Cupressales > Taxaceae > Torreya > Torreya grandis. The sequence goes on along the minus strand of JARHVA010001606.1, from coordinate 153,230 downwards.
GTTACATGCTAAAATCAATGTATTATTATAAAAAATTAAATTGTTGCATTTAGATGAAATCAACAAAGCATTAACCATGAAATACATATGAATAGTGTAAAATTTATAAGACTATATTATCGGTAATTATATGAGATTATAAGTATAAACCTAGTAGGATTTTAATGAATTAGGTGGGTTGGATGAATAAATTGGAGGTATAGGGTGAATTTGAATTTATTTTCACTCCTTCCACTTATATATTTTTTTGCTTTGGATTTATAAAAGACATTTAGATAATATGGATCATATCCCAATATATGGGAGCATGGCACATGTAAGTAGTGTTTTTAATTTGTGACATGTTAATTTTTGTGTAATAAATGCATTTGAAGTGTGCAATAAACGAATTTACCATTTCTCTAGCATTAATTTCATATTCAAAAATGTGTAATTCATTATATAAAATGGAAATTTTTTTAGGGACAATAAATTTTTTATCAACAATAGATAATTCATTATGAATAGTGGTGAATTCATTTGGACTAGTAGTGGATTTTTTTTGAAGAGTGGAGAATTCATCAAAAGTAGTGAATTTTTCATTAAGAGTGGAGATCTCATTCTAAATAGTGAATAATTTATTTTTGGGAATGTTTTTTATAGGCATTAATATGTGAATGTGTTTTTGTTTATATTTATGTAAAATAAGACTAATTATGTGTTGTTTTTGATGTTTTACAAGAGCAATTAT